>JAVJIF010012467.1:0-117560 GCA_038442645.1 Agave tequilana
CCTATCGTGAAACTTACTTCCTTTACATGACCAGTCCTGTAAAATCATCACATAGTCATCATGGTCTATACCTATGTCCAACAAAAGAATGTGACACGGTGGAATGGTTAACTGGACACAAGAATGATAGGTTCAGGAAAATTCAAACTCGGGAAAATCGACTTGGGTTCGAGAGTTAATTTTAGTTCAAGCGTTGAGTTCAAGTCCAAGAATTGATATTCACATTCTTTTCCCATCAATGAAATGTGACTAGCCAAAATTGTGATTCAATTTCAAAATCTAGGGTACGAGAATAAATGTTGGCTCAGAAAAATTTGTCCAAATTGGGTAAGAATACTGGAGTCAACATAAATTCGAAGATGAAAAACTGATCACAAAGTTGGGGATCGGGTTCACATTCATGATCAATTCAATCTCATTAAAATAAAAACTTGCCAATTCTTAATGGGTTGATATTGGTCAAGTTCAAGGCTTTGTGGTGAAACTGAAATCTTGGTCAAAAGTCTTCAAGATACCATGATTCTGGTTTTCATCAAATGGCTAGAAGTGTTAGGAATAGTCAAAGATTGAATAGGAGAGTTTCCTTATCCTTCATGTTCTCCAATCTACTAATTCTTGTTTCTATAATATCGAGTGGATCATTTTGACATTGAATCATAGTTTCCATACTCTTTTCTAAGTTGGCATGTTCTCCTTGAAAAATAGAGTAAGGATCTGTGACTTGAAAATTTTTACGGAATTTGAGTCTTCTAAAATTTGAATACGTCGCTCAAGTCATCTAATGCTTCCATCTTCTTTCCCAGTCAATTGATTCTTCTAATGGTTGTTCAGGAGAAGGAGTATATTAAGCTGGATGTTGGTAGGGTAGTTGACAATATGACTCGGGGGAGTTGTATCCCAACATTGACTCTGTGAAGAGTAGTGATGATTATTCAGTCTTGTTCACAGTATTGGAACTGGGGCATGTAATGATTCAGATAAGACCAATCTGGCACACTATGTTTGTTAAAGTTATGATATGCCGGGGTTGGTAAATCCGAAAAGAGGTCAAGGTGTAATATGATTACCGTTAAAATTGGAAAAATTATTGTTATAAGCCATATCACACAGGAACTGTCAACATAAACAAAGAGAAACAAACAAATAAGCAAACAAATAAAAAAAAATTCTAAACTAAGTGAGGGTAGACCTTTGACCTAGACGACTCCTAACTGTTTAGACTGTCCACGGGAGGTATAATGCAGACTTTGACCACAAGCTAATCAGCCAGGTCAGGACAGATTGGTGGGAGGTATCTGTGCAAAAGCGACAGGCCTAATTAAGCTAAAGCACCAGCCTTCGGGTTTCGCCCCTCAATCCCTTTCCTTAAACATGATTTGGCAGGAGTCAAATTCTAGCACATTCCCTTTTAGAATAATCTCCTAATTGAGTCCGAGATGTCCCTAGGGCCAACGTCTACTCATTTTTAGTGGGTTGGGTTAGTAAGTGAGGAGATTATTTGTGGGCTAAGGAGGGTAATGACTTCCCACCTCCTATCTTGTTTATAGGACAAGCCCTTAAGATTGATTTAGTGCAGTGTACAAGAAAAGCAACACTTAAGCAATGTAACAATCCAAAAGTGTTCTTATACTAGATGCTAAGCACACGTACCTTTGCTCCAGCACTCTTCAACAGTAATGAAAAATGTAATGAATTAGACACGTGCCTAAATGCAAAGTCTAACCAGTTTTTAGCATTTAACAAGCATCATTTTACTGGTGAGGTTAGAAAGGAAGTACAGTGAGACAAACAAGAAAATAGATAGCTACAGATATGAAACTTTGCACTAGCTAACCTGCAGAAAATACAGGTTAGTAGTTCACTCAGATTTCACAGGATGTAGCAAATCTGAGGGCTTCTTGGCTCTGCTTTCTTAAGCAGAGTCCAAGGCCACTTATATGTCCACTGTAGCAAAAATTGCTGTTGTCAAACTTGTACACCAAGACAAAAAAAAGTTAAAAATATCAATCTAAAAAGAGAATAACTTACCGTCCCTCCCCGACAACGGCGCCAAATTTGATTGAGGTAAGACCTGCACACAAAATAAAGAATTTCAGAACTAAAAATGAAAAGTGCAAGATACTCAATTCACCGCGATAGCAAGTGGTTATGCGGGTCGTGATCTACAAGGAGGGACCAGCGATGGAAGCTTATTTAGCAAGTTTCTTTTAAGATACAAAGTTTAGTTAAAGTTCTTCTTTAGTTCTTTAAAAGAAAAAGGAAAATTGAGTTAAAGTTGAGTTAGAAAGAAAAGCGGTAGAAAGAAGAAGTGGGAAATAAGAAGTGATTTGTACAAATGAGATTGAAAAGAGTGATAAAAGATTTGGTGGATTGTGATGTTCTAAACTAAAGATGAAAGAAAAGAAAGAAAACCTAAAAATACTTACCCTCCTCAGTGCTCATATACCTTAGATTTGTTGCGACGACTTGCTTGTCTTTGAAGGCGATCAAGCATGGCGTATGGATCTTCCCCATTCTCGATCTACGTACGAATAAAAGGGCAAACTATACTAGCAAGAAAAGGTTGTTCATCACCATAGGCCATCAAGGGCACTTGCAACGGCTAAGCAGTCTCGAGGCTATCAGATTCTCTTAGATTGCAACACATCAGAGGAGAGTAAAAGAAAATAAGAGTAAAGAAAGAAAAAGAAACTTTGATTCGATTCAAATAACAATGAAAGAAGAGGTCACTTACACTGGTGTCACCTGCAGTACAAGTTTGCTCTCATTCTCCATGAAAGTCGTCTCTCCTCTCAATTACATAAAGAAAAGTAAAAATTACATAAAAAGAAAATAAAAACCTAAGTTACAAACTACAAATTATCCTATGTTTTATTCTCTGCTTCGTCGTTCTCCTTGCCTTTGAGATTGCAGGTATTTATAGAAGAAAATGCAGAGGTTAGAGGAGTATGAAGATAGAGAAAGCTGGCTATTTCTGAATCTTCCCTTATCTTCAAACTTGATTTGATGTGGATATTCAGTTCTGATCTGCAGTTTGTTGGCGTGTTGATTGCTGAATATCACTTATCAAATGACAGAATTAGAAATAGTGATCAACATAAGAGTTGTATCTCTGTAAGTCCGCTTTTTGGATCATCTTGAATCATCAGATTTGAGATTTAGTAGCGAAAGTTATGATTCAAATACTGAAATGTATCCAGTCAGATCTGAGTCAAACTTGCTTCATCTCATCTGTTGATCTTCTCTCTATCCATTTATCTCTTTGTATTTGATATTATCCTCGATTGATCTTTAGCTAACCAAAATGGATTTAAAAAAAAATCTGAATTTTACTGGTTTCATTTGGTGTTATCTTTCTGATTTGCTCTGATCTTTAGCTGAACATTTGCCCCAATCCTTGATTTGTTCTAATTAGATCTGGGATCATCCTCAGCTAACCAAATAGATCCAGTTAAATCTGATTTTAACTGGTATTTATTTGGTTTAATCCACTTTCTCTTCATTATTATCTTCTACAAAATAGACATTTAAGACAAAGAAATTAGTAGATTTATTACACGATAAATGTAGGAGTGTAATGAAAAGAATGCAAAAAATGTGTACGATCAGCTGGACTTATTCCCTTGATGTCCTTCATCGTCCATCCAATGGCTTCCCTATGTCTTTCAGAATAGACATTAAGCTATCCTCTTGTTGCTCAGTCAGGTGGGATGCTATGATGACTGGCAAGGGTCCTTCCGCCAGGTAGGCGTACTTGAGGTGTTCGGGCAGGGCTTTAGCTCTAGGAAAGGTGTTGCTTCATTGGAGGCAATCTCTGGGCTTTCAATTTTATGATGAGGTACATCTGGGGCTTTACGCTCAATCCACTACTGAATCTACGATCTGGTCTAGATTAAAATCCTCAGCCTCCAGATCAAACTGTCTCAGTTTCTGTCTCCATGCTTTCCTCATGCTCACTGGTCAGGTTTTCAATAGAATTGACCTCAAACGTCTGATCATTGACATCCCTAAGTTGTCTTCTAAGATTGAAGACATTGACTTCCTTCGTCATGTCTCCAAAAGTCAATCGTATGGACCCGTTCCTACAGTTGATTATGGCATTGGCTGTAGCAAGGAATGGGCGCCTAAGATAACGGGAGTTTGAGACCTAGAATTGGACACAGGTTGGTGTCAAGCACAATGAAGTCAACGGGATAAATGAAATCCCCGACCCGGATGAGAACATCTGTGATTTCCCCCTTAGGGATCTTCACAGATCGGTCAGCTAGCTGAATGGTGACTCGAGTTGGGCTTAGCTCGCCCACCCAAATTGCTGGTATTCTGAGAGAGGTAGCAAGTTGATACTTGCTCCCCAGGTCAAGAAGCGCTCTATGATTTCGGTCTGTCCTATGGTGCAGGAAATGGTGGGACATCGGGATCCTTGTATTCACCGGAATGGGACTAGACAGAATTTCGCTTATATTAGTGGCCAAGAATACTTTCTTGGGCACATTGGTCTTTCTCTCTTCGTACACATATCTGAAGAAATTTGGCATAAGCGGGACTGTTGGATAGCGTCAAGAAGTGGCACATTCAATATGACTGGTTGAACATCTCTAGCATTTTCTCCATTTGCATATTTTTATTGTTGTTCCTAAGCCTATTAGGAAAGGGTGCTACAGGCTTATGAACTTGTTCAGCAGCTTTGTCCTCGTCAGATGTTTGTGGAGTGGATTGGGAGGAACTAGTAAAGGTGGAGGTGGGAGTGGGATCAGGATGGACTGGACTTTTCTGTTGGTAGACCTAGCTGTCTACCTTCTTCCAGATCGCAGTGTGTGAACAGTATTGCACTTGTTAATCGATGGATCCTGAATTTAATATGCTTGATTGGAGGTTTTTGGGTTAACTAGCGGCTGACTAGGCAAAGTACCTTTTGGTCTTCACTTAGAGAGCTAGCTAACTGGCTCATCTATATTTCCAATCTCGATATGGCCTGTGAATAATTGTTCAGAGTTTGTCCCTGGTTTTGCATAAAAGTGATTTGGGACTTTATGAAAGCCTCTATGCTCTCCTCCAATTTACTAATTTTCTTTTCCATTGGTGAGCTTGGGAGGAGGAAGCTAAGGCTTGACTGGGAAAAGTTGGTGGAGGAGTAGGATAGGATGGTGAAAATTGTTGGAAAAATTAGGCCTGAGAGGATTGTTTTGGGCCAGGAGAAATTGGGGTGATTTCTCCAGCCGGGATTGTATGTTTATGAGTAGGGTTGTGTGGTGGCCGTGAATAAGCGCGTTCAAGTGTTCTGGTGGCACTTGTGGGTGTGTGGAAAACAGGGCACTCTTCAAAGATATAATTTAGTGCCTGACAGTAGAACAACCCGGATTGTGAATTGGTGTGGGGTTGATCTGGTTGACATTGGCAGGCTCTTTAGTTTCTAAAGCCTCTACCTTCTCATTAGGGTAGCAATCTTAGCCTCGGCAGCTATAGATGATTCTAGAGATAAGAGCCCTCCTCTTGAAGCTATAGATTGTGAATTCCTAGGTTTCTCCGAGGCTGGCTCTTATTGCAGGGTTTTCTCAGCTAAATCCTCAAATAAATCCCAACCCTGATTCTCATCCTTCTGTAAGAACCCTCCCTGACACATCGTTTCTAACAGGGTCTTTGTTTGATAGTCTAGACTATCGTAGAGAATCTGGCACTGACGCCATTTCTCCACGCCATGATGAGGACACTGAGCTAGGAGATCTATGAATCGTTCAAAGTATCTTCAAAATGGGTTCGCTCGGTTCTTGCCTAAACTGCATAATGTTCTTCCTAATGAGGGCAGTTTGTGAATTGGGTAGAATTTCTTCAAGAAAGCCTTGACGAAATCATCCCAGGTCATGACGGAATCTGCTGCCAAGCAACACAACCATTTCTTAGTTAGGTCCTTTAGGGAAAAAGGGATGAAACATAGCCTAACGGCATTGTCTCCTAGCTGGGGTATACGTATCATGAGGCATACTTCTTCAAATTCCCTAACAAAGAAGTATGGTCCTCTGATTCTAAACTATGAAATTTGGGAAGAGTGTTAATGAATTGGGGCTTAAATCAAAATTATTGTCGTTGCTTCAGGAAGTTTTATACAGGATGGCGATGAGGTTCTGATCGGGTAAAATCTATCCTGAAGTGAAGCCATCACCGGTTCTGGATGCAAGGGTAGAGAGGGGTTTCTAGTTAATCGGGAAGATACAGGATCTCTCACCCACTCTTGCTTGCAGCACGCCACAAATAACATAAAAACAACAAACAATCAAAAAGAATATATAACAAACAAAAGAAAGAAAAAAAAAACAACCACAAGCCTTAGTCTAAGGTACCTGGACCTAGACGACTCCTAACTGGTCGATTCTCGGGGAAGGTTGTTGCAAGAACTCGACTACAAGCTAATCGGCCAGGAAAGGGCAAAGCTCGGGGGGGAGGTATCCGGGCAGAGCCAGGCCTAATTATGCCAAACCACTGAGCTTTCGAGGCTTTACCTCTTAATCCACTTTCCTTAGACACTGATTTTGCAGGAGTATAGTTTTTACAATTTTCAACCTCGGTTAATCTCTTAGTGAGTCCGAGATGTCCCTAGGGCCAACGTCTATTGATTTTTAGTTAACGCTTGGGAAAATGTGAGTGCACTTAGAGATGGTTTTGGGCTAAGGAAGGGTGATGAAATCCCCACCTTATTGTTTATTTGAGTTTGCCCTTAAAGTCAATTGTGCAAGTGTACAGTTCATTCACAACAAGGTAATACTCAAAGAGGTAAATCACTTCAAAATGTTGATCCTATTCTATATGAATGCACACGTACCTTTTCTCCAGCACTCTTCAACAGAAATTGAAATGAATTGAAGTAGACACGCACCCTAAATGTAAAAGTCTAATCCAAATTTCAATTAAGCAACAAGTGAATTTCTGTTGAGTTTATTATACATGCATAAAGGTGAAGCATCCATGAAAACTAAAAATTTAGAAAGCAATTTTTTTTAGCGGCTTTCGGCAACCCTGCAAACGAGTTTGTTAGTACTTCAATCGGAAAAACTCGCTTTTACACGAATTTTCCGAGGGCAAATGAGTCCTCGCGCATGTCCTTGGCCACCTCTTTCGCTTCCCGTGATAGTGAGCTCCTTGGAACTTCTCCTACATAAAAACAAAGAACAATCTTTAGTATTGAACAATAAAGCCGTTCCCTCCCCGGCAACGGCGCCAAAATTTGATCGGCAAAAGCAAGTACAAGAATATGTAAAAAGAGTGTGGGTTGATGTTAACTGCTTTTGCGATTCTTCGTAGTAGCGAAGTGGCTATACGGGTCGTATCCACAATGAGGGAGAGCAATGGAAGCTTGATGCGGCTTCAAAGTTCAAGAAGAAAGAAAGTTCTTATTTCCAAATAAAGATTGAAAAGTGAAAACAAGTTGTTTTTAAGAATTGTTGGGAAATATTTGGTAGTTTGTAAAAGTGGGTTTTTCTTAACGGTAAAGGTGCATGACTAACTTTCTACTAATTGCTCCCACTAATCCCAACTTCTTGAAGATGTAGCCTCACGATGGATCATAGGCAATCATAACCCTTATGTATTGGAACTATTTACGTGAAAATCGAGTGAAAGTTCTCCTATAACTTCGCTTTACACGACAAAAACTCAGACATTCTCATATCAAGATCCATTAGAGGGCGAGAATACGGGAAGACACGAGTGCACTAATGGTATCGGCAAAGTTAAAAGGAAAGTCTCTAACTTACAACAACAAGCAAAGTACAAAACTCATAGATCATCAAAAGATCATTTAAGTATGAAATATAAGAAGGTAAATACTTGTAGGTAAGGTAGAGTTAGCACCCTCATCTTAAGATGCCATAGCTCTCGTTTGCACAATGCTTGTTTGACACTATTGACTCATTCGGGTTATCAACAAGAAGTTAGAAATTAGTGGGTTAGTAGTTAGTTCGCCATGCAATGGTGGAGTTAGTTAGACATGGTAAGAAAGAAGCAACAAAAAGAAAAGAAGTAGAGACAAGGTAAGTATACACTACAAAGGAGAGAAGTAAAGAGTAAAAAGAGTTACACTACAATAAGGAATTAAAAGCAATGAAAGCACAAGTAAATTGAAAGAAGGAAGAGAAGTAGTACTTGTATTAGCTTGTCACCCTTCAAATACAACACTTACACACTCTTTCTCTTTCACTCTAATGGCTAAAACAACAACTAGAAGAAGAACAACAACAAACTACATACCTAAAAATAAGATTACAAAAACTTTTAAAGCTCTAGATCTGCTCAAACGGAAGACTCCTGGGGGATATTATAGGCACCAGGGGAAAGAGGGCCACGTGAACGGCACGTGGCCCAAAGCGCAGGCGCGCGCCCGCCCAAAGGGCCGCAGAAACGCGGCGGCGCGCGCCTGGCTTCGGGCAGCGTGTCGCTCAGATTATCTTCTGATGTCTTGATCTTCTGGATTTGCGATTTGATACCCTGGGCTGACAAAATCTTCATCCTAAAGTCAATGGCTACTTGGTAGGCTTTTAATCACCAATTAAATGGTGATTTAGGTCTTCTTCTTCATTTGCACACCATGTGAAAAACACCTAGAGGGGGGTGAATAAGTGTAATTGCTAATCTAAGAAACTCAATGCAAACTAAGTGCGCTAAATGCGGAAGCTAATGCAAATTATGCACAAACTAATACAATACAACAAGTGTAGCCGAATTCCCCTTGCGAGGCTCTGGACTAACTCCCCTTGATTCCCCTTGAAATGGGTTGAGGTGCTATGTGAAGCTCTTGTTGGATGAGTATAAGTTAGGCACACACACACAAGCAATCAAGCAATATGAAATACACACAATCAAGCCAAGCATATAATAGATATGACAAATAAGAAATGCAAGGCACAACACAAGCAATATATGATATGGCAATATGAATTATGCACAACACAAGCAAATATGATATGATATGAAGAATGATGCTTTGCACAAAGTAAATGAGAGAGAGTTAGAGAGACAATGGGAGCAATCGCAAACAACGAGATTTATTTCGAGTTCGAGCACCTTGCTCTACATCCCCGCCTACACCACCGTGTAGGATTTCCACTATCTCAACTCCCACGAGGGAACCTCTACCGAAGAGGATTTCTTACAACTCTAGGAGTACCTAAGTCCTCTCTCAATACAACCTCCACCGAGGCCAACAACAACCAACAACAACACCTCTACCAAAAAGGCTCACAAACCAATCTCAATCACCTCACACTTGAGGGATACAAACCAATCACCCGATCACCTCTACCTAAGAGGGATACAACAAGAATAAGGGTGTACAACTTAGAGGTTACAAACAACAACCTCAAAACTCTCTCTTCCTTTTTCTCTTATCTTTTTCCAAAAAACAAGATCCTAATAGTTTAGGATAGTATGATATAGCTCAAGTGTGGAAACAAGGTGTTTTTGGAAACCAGCAACAAAGAAAAACTATTGGGGAAATCACTTGTAAATGTTAGAAAATGAAAAACAAAACAATCTCCCAAAACCCTAGCTTTCTTTGATTTTCCAAAACCCAAAAACAAATAAGATGAAATCTTTTTGACTTAAAAACTCTTTTAAAAACTCTTTTAAACTCTTCAGAAAACTGAAAATTTTTAGCTCAAAAATTCTTGTCTAAAACAATGGAGAAATGGGGTATATATAGCCCTAGGAAAAATTAGCCGTTAGGCTGATGTGGCAGTCTGACAACTGCCGGTCGACAGGCCCGGTCGACCGCCAACGGTCAAATTTGTGACCGTTGGGCAACATCGGTCGACCGGTCCGGTCGACCGAAATAAATCGAGAGCAGAGCTCTCAGGCCCGGTCGACCGGCCGGTCGACCGTCCACTGTGCCTAACAGACGTGCACGTCTGTGCACGTCGGTCGACCGGATCGGTCGACCGGCCCTTGGTGCGGTCGACCGTCCCGGTCGACCGACCAGCCTGTCAGCACAAAAACAAGGTCAGAAATATGGGAAGAATATTTTCTAAAAATCTTTTATCTCTTTTAAAAATACCATAAAATTTGTTTTATCATTTTATGTTGAAACATAAACATGTGATAAAAATTTCAAGACAATATATCAACATATCAATTCATTTTTGTGTCTTGCAAATTTTATCAAAAACAAAAACCGGTTATTTTATCAAACTTGATTTTTCCAAAACATGAATAGGGATATCAAAATAAGTTTGTTTACCAAGTTAAAGCATGTATGTATAAATAGAAAACATCTACTATACATATACCATATGTAAACTTGTTTTGATCAACTATTCATAAAAACCAAATATCAAATTATAAAATGTGTGTGTTTGTGTTCACTTGAGCATATCAACTAAACTAAGCTTTACAAATGGATCTAAAAACTCTATCTAAACTAGGATACCTAAGTCTTCTTGACGATCATCATCTTCAAGTAGACTTGCTCCAAAACTCCGTGATTCTCCAAGTGCAAAGGTATGATCTTTAAGCTTTGGCACCGGAATCACCATGATAAGCTTCTAATCATCTTGTTGAAGCTAATCACCAACTAATATCCTGTTAATGATCTGAAACTTAGAAACACAAGAATATTAGTATAAACATAACTACATGAGTGTTGATCATCATCAAAACTAGATTGGAAGGCCATTGGGCCAACAATCTCCCCCTTTTTGATGATGACAAAACTCATGGAGTTATATATGCATGGATTAAGATAAGCTTCAAAGAAGCCCCCTTAACTCATGCATAGGGATAAACAATAAATATATGCAATGAATATTAAACATGAAACATGCGTATGCATAAACAATAAATGGTTCTAGATATCAAATGGAATATTCAAAACAAAATAAACTCTAGATACCAATTACAAAAGCAAACTCTATAAATCAATTAAACTTAATATTCTTGAGATTCTTGAGATTAAAACATAATATATGCATAAACATAAGCATGCATATAAAACTTCATAAATCTTTCTCCCCCTTTTGTCAATCATCAACAAAGGGGTAATCAAAACCATAAATAAAATGAGGGGTGAAAATCTTTCTCCCCCTTTTTTTGTCAATCAAAACAATGCAAACAATGTTCTCCCCTTTTTGTCTAAAACAAAAAACAAAGTCAATAAGGGGTGTCTACAAACATGACATCAATTAAAAAATATGTCAATGAAGCATCTTGATGCCAATAAACAAGGATCAATATATGTTATATGCTATATACATTCATGAAGAGGAAGACGCTAAGTTAGCTTCCCTACACATATGCATTACATGAAGAAAGGATGACAAGCCCCAATTCACATAACACATATTATGTAATGCATAAGAGGAGATGTGAAGCTCCCCCACACACGTATATCATATAAAGAAGAGTTGTCAAGCTCCTCAATTTATAATATACTCAACATGAATCTATATGTAAGAGAGATGTTAAAGCTCTCCTTGCATATAGGAAATACAAATCAAAACTTTGAATATTTTCTTTAAACAAAAATTTTGAAAATACCAATTGTAATTAAACATAAGTCTTGAATTCTTAAACATGAATCTTGAAACCAAAGCAAATTTTGAATTTCTTAAATATGATACCAATTGTAAATATTTTACCAATTGAAAAGATTTTACATAGAAACATTGATACCAATTGTAAGAATTGTTCATTTTAAAACATATAAACAACTTTTAATCATAAAGTGTGGGAGTACAAATACCAATTGAAATACAAAATCATATTTTCTCCCCCTTTATGAAATACAAACTAAAGTCATGCATAGTCTTGATAACAATTTAAAAGTAATCAATTTAAACAAAATTAAAACTCAAGCACTAGCATAAACACAAACATATATATGTATGAAAGATAGATACCAATAGAAATTGATATACTTGAAATTTAAAGCATACATACATACAAAACATATATGAGTATACAAGAAGATCAAAATGATACCAATTGAAAGAGTTCAATGATACCAATTGACATAACAATAAGTTCAAGTGTATACATCATATTATCTACCACCCAATCATAATTCAAGTTTTAAAGATTTTCAATTAGGGCATACATGAACATGATCTCCCATCCTACCGCCCTTGGATGGTAGGGGTTTTCAAAAATAGATTTGAAAAATATAGCTTAGTTTGAAAATCACTACCAAATTGAAGAACATCGCAACTAGTTAAATGGAAAGCTTGTTAACTAGTATGAAATCCTTCAAGCAAGGAATAAACAAAATTGTTTTTCATAAACATGAAATTCACATCATATCAAACACTCAAGTTCAATTAGGCATAAATAAGACTCATGAAAACAAAACATGAGCAAGCAATAGATGTGAGTGTACAAATAAAATATGAAGATCATAAATATGAAAATTAGGCAATAAGCTCAATTATTCTTTAAAAAACGAAAATCATCAAAACTATCTAATCTTCAAGGCATATGTATGTCTAATACAAACTAAAGTATACATACATATCCAAAACATAACGAGTCCACAAAATATATGCATGAAGGCACGTGGCTCAAAAGGATACTCATGTATAGTCAATAATTTGGATAAGATAGACATATACATGAAGTTAAATATTGAACACATGAAAAACATGAAAATCATGATAAGCTAAATTTTCATCAAGGCAATTTTCATTTCAAGGTATATGTATGAATTGTCAACACAAGAAGTATACATACATATCCCTAAACACAATTGAGTCCATAAATAGATTTACATGGAAGGCAAATGACTCAAGAGGTATACATGTATATCTTAATGTTTTGGCAAAATAAACATATACATGAAATCAAAACTCATATAAATCCAAAAATATGAATACAGTCTAAAATGTATGGATCATCAAAACTAGACTATACTAGCACATCTAATGGTTCAAATAAGCAATCAAGCCCAAACATATATAGATTTATTTGTAGCCCACTCTATGTACAAGTATATAACTAGTCTTAATGAAAACAAACATCTAACATATATTCAAAACATGAAGCATCAAAAAACAAAATAAATCATCATGATAAAGCTAAAACATGATACTATGTAAATTCACATGTATTAGATTCATGATGTACACTATAGCTTAAACAAAAGTGAGAACACTAAGTATGATTCAAATAAGCATGTGTGTCTCAAATACTATACATGTATGTCAAGGATCTAATAAACATGGAATGAACATACTAATCCATAGACATAAAAACATGCCATAAACAAATGAATATGAAAGCATGGGAGTTTAGGAATCGTTACCAAACCTCAAGGCACCTCTCCTTGTCTCCAAAACTTGGTGGTCCTCTCCACCATCTCTTCCCTTGAAAGTGATGCATCCATATGATTTCTTTAGGTACGGAACGCATCCACTCCAAGGTGTCATCATCTCACGTCATGTGAGAGCCCACACCTACATCAAAAACTTTAGGGGTGGTGGTCTTTGGTACCCATACTCTTTGGGTCCATGGGGGTTAGTACCTTCTCTAACCCAAACAAACTTCTTGGCTAAATTTTCAACATGTAAACGATCATAGCAAAATTAGCAAGATGGCCTTTTCGCCACAATGTGTACATGTGTACACATGAGCATACTTGTGTTGATGGTGTCCGTGTGGAGCATGTGTATGCCGTGAAGGGTGTGCATGCATAAAAGTTGGAACTTGTTTCTTACGAACCAAGGTTTCCAAGTGTGTGTGGTTCATGGCACATTGGCTCATAGTGGAGCCCAAACAATCTACTCTCTTCTTTAGCATACAAATATCATCATTAATCCTAGAAGAAGAGGTACATGCATTAGGTAGTCTAGATGAAGAGGCTACACTAGCATGGCAAACATGAGCATCAATCTTATTTTGTAAAAACTCATTTTTCTTTAAACAAATTTCTAAATCCTTTGAAATAGAATCAATTTTAATTTTCAAAGAATATTTTCTTTTACAACAAAATCTACTTTTGAAGACAAATTTTCATTTTTCTTCAAAATAGCATGGCAATCATTTTTAGACTTTAAAAATTCATTTTCTTTAAGTGCAAGTTCTAATTGAGATCTCAATGAATCCCTTTCATTATAGACCTCAACCTTCTCTTGCAGAACACAATCAAGTCTAGAATGCAAACACTTATTTTCTTTTTCAATTTCTAGACTTTTCTTTTTCAACAAGTTTATATTTTTCTATTAGTTTTTCACAAACAATAGAAAGTTCTTCATTTAAGGCATGGGGATCAACATAATCATTTGAAGAACTAGCACAATCATTACTATCTAGTTGAGATTCCGAATGTACCTCAAGGGAGTCATTCCTTGGACCATATAGCATTGTTGTGGCTCGGATTCTCCGCTAGATTCCTCTTCTGGATTGGCAATTGAAGCTTGGAGGTGGTGGTTGTTGTCAACTTTCCACACTGCAAAAGCGGAATCAAGATTAGAAACACATTAAAAGATAGTCTTTAGGAAGTGTGCTTCTAATAGCCTCTAGGGCTTGTGCATTGGCCCCTATATGATTACCATCACCAAGATAACATCTCTTGGTGGCGGCAAGGAAGACATGCAAACTTAGGGTCTTTAGGTACATGGACATCCTATACTTCCAAACATCAATGTTGGAAGGGTCAAAGCTAGGTGGGGTCATGAAGTCCATGGTAAACTATATATGAATTGCAAACAAACAAATGCAAATGAGATTAGCAAGCAAATGGATCACTCCTAGGATGTTAAGCCTAAGTATCAGGAGCACTAGCTCTGATACCAATTGAAAAACACTAGAGGGGGGGTGAATAGGTGTAATTGCTAATCTAAGAAACTCAATGCAAACTAAGTGCGCTAAATGCGGAAGCTAATGCAAAATGCACAAACTAATACAATACAAACAGTGTAGCCGAATTTCCTTGCGAGGCTCTGGACTAACTCCCTTGATTCCCTTGAAATGGGTTGAGGTGCTATGTGAAGCTCTTGTGGATGAGTATAAGTTAGGCACCCACACACAAGCAATCCAAGCAATATGAAATACACACAATCAAGCCAAGCATATAATAGATATGACAATAGAAATGCAAGGCACAACACAAGCAATATATGATATGGCAATATGAATTATGCACAACACAAGCAAATATGATATGATATGAAGTATGATGCTTTGCACAAAGTAAATGAGAGAGAGTTAGAGAGACAATGGGAGCAATCGCAAACAACGAGATTTGTTTCGAGGTTCGAGCACCTTGCTCTACATCCCCGCCTACACCACCGTGTAGGATTTCCACTATCTCAACTCCCACCGAGGGAACCTCTACCGAAGAGGATTTCTTACAACTCTAGGAGTACCTAACTCCTCTCTCAATACAACCCCACCGAGGCCACAACAAACAACAACAACACCTCGACCAAAAAGGCTCACAACCAATCTCAATCACCTCACACTTGAGGGATACAAACCAATCACCCGTCACCTCTACCTAAGAGGGATACAACAAGAATAAGGGTGTACAACTTAGAGGTTACAAACAACAACCTCAAAACTCTCTCTTCCTTTTTCTCTTATCTTTTTCCACAAAAACAAGATCCTAATAGTTTAGGATAGTATGATATAGCTCAAGTGTGGAAACAAGGTGTTTTTGGAAACCAGCAACAAAGAAAAACTATTTGGGAAATCACTTGTAAATGTTAGAAAATGAAAAACAAAACAATCTCCCAAAACCCTAGCTTTCTTTGATTTTCCAAAACCCAAAAACAAATAAGATGAAATCTTTTTGACTTAAAACTCTTTTAAAAACTCTTTTAAACTCTTCAGAAAACTGAAAATTTTTAGCTCAAAAATTCTTGTCTAAAACAATGGAGAAATGGGGTATATATAGCCCCTAGGAAAAACTAGCCGTTAGGCTGATGTGGCAGTCTGACCAACTGCCGGTCGACCGGCCCGGTCGACCGCCAACGGTCAAATTTGTGACCGTTGGGCAACATCGTCGACCGGTCCGGTCGACCGAAATAAACCGAGAGCAGAGCTCTCAGGCCCGGTCGACCGGCCCGGTCGACCGTCCACTGTGCCTAACAGACGTGCACGTCTGTGCACGTCGGTCGACCGGATCGGTCGACCGGCCCTTGGTGCGGTCGACCGTCCCGGTCGACCGACCAGCCTGTCAGCACAAAAACAAGGTCAAAAATATGGGAAGAATATTTTCTAAAAATCTTTTATCTCTTTTAAAAATACCATAAAAATTGTTTTATCATTTTATGTTGAAACATAAACATGTGATAAAAATTTCAAGACAATATATCAACATATCAATTCATTTTTGTGTCTTGCAAATTTTATCAAAAACAAAAACCGTATTTTTATCAAACTTGATTTTTCCAAAACATGAATAGGGATATCAAAATAAGTTTGTTTACCAAGTTAAAGCATGTATGTATAAATAGAAAACATCTACTATACATATACCATATGTAAACTTGTTTTGATCAACTATTCATAAAAACCAAATATCAAATCATAAAATGTGTGTGTTTTGTGTTCACTTGAGCATATCAACTAAACTAAGCTTTACAAATGGATCTAAAAACTCTATCTAAACTAGGATACCTAAGTCTTCTTGACGATCATCATCTTCAAGTAGACTTGCTCCAAAACTCTGTGATTCTCCAAGTGCAAAGGTATCATCTTTAAGCTTTGGCACCGGAATCACCATGATAAGCTTCTAATCATCTTGTTGAAGCTAATCACCAACTAATATCCTGTTAATGATCTGAAACTTAGAAACACAAGAATATTAGTAAACATAACTACATGAGTGTTGATCATCATCAAAACTAGAGTGGAAGGCCATTGGGCCAACACCATGGACCTAGGATCAAGCAAGCAAGGTTTTATTAGCAAAATTTTACATGAAATACATATGAGAATGTGATGAAAATTATACAAAATTAGAGACTAATCACCTGACAGGAGGTCGCGCCCTACATTCTAATGAATTTGAAATTTAAATTTTGAACCCTGACTTCGGCTCAAATTTGAACCAAATACCCAAATTCACACTCACAAGTTACTATTTGTAGTTACGGTGGATAATTCCCGGGGGATTTATCCAAACCCCAAATTGTATAGATTAATAGATGAATTTCAGAGATCAAACCAGATCAAACACACAGCTTTACGTGAAAACCTGAAATAGAAAAATCACGGTGCAAGAGAGGGAGAGGATTCCACTATAATTTAGAGAAAATTACAATGGTGACAACTTGATCTCGTGCGCTAGGGTTTCTATGATTAGTTCATCATCTCCCTCACATTGGTAGGGTCTACTATTTATATAGATGGGTGTCTATTGGATAAGGTTACAGAGTTCTCATCTATTTGAACATCTATCATATCTCAACTGCCTATCTTGGAAGTGTTTGGAGCCCAACCATTTTTATTTAAGTTGGTAGAGCCTGTATTTATCTTTATCTTATTGGGTCTATCCAACTATCAATTTGGTTGATTTGCTCTCGAGCTGTAACAATCGGATTCAAATGAAGATTTGGCTTGGAGATAGGGGTATTTGTAATTGACTCTATCTCAATCCTTTGGTTGTTTGAATTACCCAGAGTTTAAATGAGATTAGGACTCTTCTTCAGATATCCTAGGTATGGACACATGTCACGTGATCATTCAAGGGCTCAGTGGACACATGTTGTGATCTCGATGGGGTCAAAAACTGACAACTATAGATGCCCCCTCTGCTTCACTCTTTGGCAGGAGGTTGCGATCTTGCCCCTGGTAGTTATGGGCTCCCAAAGACTCTGAGAGAAAAGGAGGAGAGCAGACCCCTTGAGCCTGGATTATTTCAGTTTTTGTCTTCTTGTGGCATGCCTCTATAGACTCATAGCCTTAAATGCATGTCCTATCCATTGTAGCATCGGCCAGGTAACCGTCACTTTTCGAAGGGCATGATGCTCGAGGTTGGTGCTGCGAATCAAGTGCGACGGTTCGGATCCGATCCGTTGCGACACGTGTAGGCTTTTGATCAAGTGGCTGCTCAAGTTTGGTACCGTCAATAGAATGCGACGGTTCAGATCCAATCCGGTGCGACACGTGAAGGCTTATGAACGAGTGGCCGCTCGAAATTTGAGGATTAAAAGTATCTCTCTCATTTTCTTTCTCTTCATCTGGTGGAGGAAGGAGAGGGAGAGGATGGAGACAATTGTTGCGCTCCTGATGTTTAGGAGTCTGTTTGTCGAGGAATATCAAATTTCACGATGGGCTTGTCAAGGAAGTTCAGTCTTCATGACGAGGCTCGACTATCAAGGAGGATAGGTAGGGTCCCTGCTTTAGCCTAGTCTGTCCGTCTAGTCTTTGATTAGATCAGGCTGGGTTGGAGTTTGGGTTTTGACTCCTCTCTTGCCTCACAATGTGTAGGAGGGGAGCACAGGGCATGCTTGATGATGGTTCCGATCCCTGGGTCTGGCTGTCTGCACTCCTGTTGAATGCTATCACTTCGCCTGCCTTCCCTCTGAGTTCATCATCAGAGTTACGGCTTGGCATTGGTATCATTATTGTCTTGCAGGCTTCAATCTGCACTCTGAGACATGATCTTCAATGCTGGATTTTTCTGGGAGTTTTGGTGTCATTGCCCTCCGAAAATAGTGGATTGTTTGTTTAAGAGTCATCTCTTGGATGTTGTCGTGGTCATTGTGGCAGAGAGCATGTTTTTTTTTCTTTCAAGAAGGACATGAATATAAAATAGATCTTGTATTACTCTTATTAGATGTAACCAAGCTTGTGTTTGAATGGATGTAATCGATAAACTTTATAATAAAGCAGTGAATTGAAATGGAAGTACTGTTTGGATATTGCATGGATTGTCTTGTGACTATTTTGTTTGGAATTGTTAAACGCGTGTTTTCGTGTTTGCCCCACAGCGGTACCTGCAAATTTGACCTTCAAGTAGGAAAAATCTCAGCTATGGAGTTAAGCCTCCAAGGGGGGATATAACACCCCGCTCCCAAAATGCGTACTAAGATGCGCATTCTAATTTTTCGATCATATTTTTTAATTTACTTTCCATATTTGTTTTTGTTTAATAATTATCTATATGATTGTTTTGCTTTGGATCTGGATTCGTGGACTCAAAGTTAGTCCTAGTCTGAACTGGGGATTCGATCTCAGTATATTGCTCGATTTAGTATTTTCCCTAGTTAAATTTGACCGATTTTAGTTTCAAATATTGTTTTCTAATATTTTTATTTTTCATGATTTCTTGAAATTTTTCCAAATTAATTTGTAAAATCTTCAAAATCGATGTCCACTGTATCACTGGCCGATTCCAGTATTTTTAATTTACAAATGGAGTTGAATTTCTGCTTTTTGCTTAACATTGCTTCTTAGAATTAATTTTCCTACATTAAAGCATTTTTTTGAGATTTTTCTGAATTTATCGAAGTTTGACAGGATTTGGTGTCGATCGGTATTGATGGCTGATTTTAGAATTTTTATTTTGAACATGGGATTGAGTTTCTTAAACCTAATTTCACCATATACCTTAAATAATATTTACTATTTTTGAAAAATTTTGATACCTTTCCGGATCAATCCAATTTTCTGACATTTTTGATATTTTTGGGATTTTCCCGAATTCGGAGTATTATCTATATATTTTCTTTTCTTTCTTTTTCCTTCCTTCCCCATTTTTCTCATCCACTCCCTTTTCCACCTATTTTTTCTTTTTTCTTTTCTTTTATTCCCCAAAAAATTCCCACCATAAAACCAACAAAATATCTTCCTTTTTCGTTTTATATTTTCTTTTCTTTTTTCTTTCTTCTTCCTCTCTTGGTTGCACGCAGAGCTCCTCTTCCACCTCCTCTTAAATTCTCCCTCTCTTACCATCAATTCTCCCCCATCCTCTCTCTATCTCACTCTCTTCCCACCCTAATTTCTCTCCCCACCCTAATTTCTCTCCCCCTCACTCAATCTCTTCCGCTTTCCACTTCAGGCCACCACCACCACTGGCAGTGCCACCCTTAGCTGGCGAGCCACCCCCCCAGTGCAGCCAGTTCTGGCGCCTCCTTCATCTCCTCCTTCTCCTCTAAGATCACCACCACCCTCCACCACTTCCTCCTCCTCCTTCAATTAACCACCAAATTCACCACCTCCTCCACCCAATTTTTTCACCAATCTCACCACCCAACACCCTCTACTCCTCCTTCCATCTTCCCTAATTAGAGCATCCCTACCATCATCTAACAACACCACCACCAAAATCATTATCATTATCACCATCTCCACTTTCAAACCCAATACCCCTTCACCTCCTCCTTCTTCCGGTTGGCCAAAGCCACCCCCGGCCACCCGTGACCGGCCGACGCCGCCAGTGGTCGGCCAGTGCGCTGCCTGGGCCCACGGCCCGGCCAGGCCCAGCCCGTGGCTTCCCTGCTAGCGTGACCCCTCTTCTCCTCTCTCCTTTCTTTCTCCAATGTTCTCTCTTTCCTCTCTCTTCTAGTTCTCTCACCCCTCTCTTTTAGTCTCTCTCTTGATTCACTCTCTTTTGTTTCTCTCTGGCTCTCACTCTCTAAATTATTTTATAAATATTTATATATTTTAATATATTTTGATGGCGTGCATGCATGTCTTGGACTCCGGGATTTCGTAGCGTTTTTTGTATTTTTTACGCGAGTGTCCTCACGTCGTTTTGGGTTTCCCCGCTTCGTCGGGTTGACTTGTATTTTGTTCTGTATTTGAGTTGTATTCATATTTTGTATTAG
The DNA here is from genome assembly GCA_038442645.1 of Agave tequilana. Taxonomy (NCBI): domain Eukaryota; kingdom Viridiplantae; phylum Streptophyta; class Magnoliopsida; order Asparagales; family Asparagaceae; genus Agave; species Agave tequilana. The sequence continues at coordinate 20,751 of JAVJIF010012467.1, forward strand.
GATGTCCCCTTGTATTTGTATGTGGCCGAGTACCTAGATTGTATGTGTATATGCCTGTGACGAATGTTTGTACTAGGGTATTTTATTTCCTGCACATATACCATGCCTATGATGTATTTTGTTTCTGGTTTTATATCATGCGTGGCTGACCCTTCATAGTCGTTTAGCCTCTGGGCTCTCTACTCAGCCTCTGGGCTTACTACTCCACAGTAGTCTAGTTCTTATCACGTATATACGTATGCATTTATGCTACTAACAGTGCATGTACCCTTGTATCGACTCTGGGTTTCTGCTCACTCTCGGACTAGCTACCCAATTGGTCTAGGCCTTGCACCTTTTATGGGTTTCGTGGCAGCTACCGAGAGTGCGTCTGGACCCCGAGCGTTCTTTAGCCTCCGGGCTCTTGCCTATTTTTTTGAAAGAGGAGTACACTTAGACCATCAGGTCTCTCATCCTCCACCTGGTAGGCATGCTTAGCGCTCAACGCTTTACCACTAGAATCGTTTAGGTAAAACTCTGCCAAATTTTAGACTCACCTTTTAAATCGAGTTAGCCCAGTAGCTCCGTCAAACGCTCAAGTGACTAAACACGATTTACTGTTCGCGGCCTCCTCTGCTTAAGCTCCGCTTGATTGTGCTTGGCTGTTACGCTATCACTTGACATGTTTTCTCTTTATGTGCTAACACTTGTCGTACTATTACCTGACATCTACATGCTATTTCCTGACACCTGCCTGTATCACTTAACATCTGATGTGTTACTATTTATCACTTGCCCCTTGTTATGATATTAATTATCACATGCCCCTGTTATGATATCACTTATCACCTACCCCCTGTAATGATATCACTTATCACCTGTCACCTGTCATGTTAACACTTGACCTGTGATTATCATATTTACGGGAATCATGTACATGTTATCCTATATTATATACAGTGACCTGTATTCCTGTTATATATGTACTCATGTACTCCTAAATTCTTGATCATGTCCTACTCTTACTATTCCCGAAAATTGATAATTACATAATAAATTATAAATAAGACAACTTATATTGGGTTTGGGGAAACTGATGGGTCCCGAATAGTCTTATGTTTATGGTGGTCATATCGTGTCACGCGTGGCCACATACTTGAGAGATTACCTGGCGGCCACTAGGGATCCGTAGGGTGTACTAGCACCCCTACTCCTCCTGCTTATTCCTGTCGGGTATGCACAAGCTCTATGCCTATTTCTATGGTATCTGTGATGCTCTATTTCTGTTTGGGTATACAGTAAGTCCTAGCCAGTGTTTTGAATGTCAGATATCAAGAAAATGTCGGATGTCATAATTGGATGTCAGATTTCGAATTTCAGAGATATTTTGGGGTCATCTAGTAAATTTCAGATGTCATAGAAGATAACAAATACATGTCATAGATGTCTTAAATAATGTAATCGTAAAATTCTAATCAATGCAATACATACAAAATTTTCATAAAACTACATAAATATGTTTAAAATAGTTATACTAACCTTAACATTTTGCATACACTTATTAACCCATTATAGAATTTCTCAATTGTTCTAACTTTCAAGATCAACCAACATATTAAGTTTTTCTCAAAATGTCGGCCGGCATTTAAAACACTGGTCCTGATACCTACCGGTACATTCTGGCTCAGCACTGGATACTCCTGAACTGTTGTCCCAGGCATGTACAAGACTAATTCTAAATATGGTTCGTCGAACTCCATTAGTTTCCAAATAATTTGCTCTATAAGTTACAAGTGAAAGTATATAGAATGGGACGCATACTAAAACCTACAACTTAGATGGCCCCAATTATAATAAGATGCTAATATTTAATTCGTTGTGTTGTTTTGCAACTCAGGTTATATGCGCTCGAATTACAGTGATATAGGATAAAGGTACATAGATGAGGGTTTCTTGTTTGGATTATTCCTTCGACGTACTAGTCTTATGAAGCCATGACCTAAACTTACACAATTGGTTTTGCTTGTATTTGGTTTTATTCAATTTTATCAGTTTTATCAGTTTTATGATAGTTTAGGAGATAGTTGGTGTTGCCTTATTTGCTTTACTTCCCGCCTCCTTACCTGCTCCTGTATGCATGTGCTCACGACACGGTTTTAAATACATGCTTATAACTTGAATTTATCGATGCACATGTGCTTATCTCTGCACGCCATTTGGCATTCGCCACACCACTTGTTAGGGAGTTTTTGACTCCCCTGGATTCTCATTTCTAGATCCCAGAGCTTGGAGCTCGTAGGTTCTCCCGATTACTGATCAGAGATGCGCAGTGGAAGCGTGGATCATTGACAAACTATCTGAGGCTCTATCCTTCCAGGCCCCCTGCTCGGCTCTCGAGTTTTTCCTTTGTGACTCGTGAGCATGTTTCGTATAATTCATTATTGTATTCTCTTTGTATTCTCGCATTTGCGCCTATCGGTAATGTAATATTCTTATAATATTGTGTCACATCTTGTGATAACTTTATAATTGTACTCATATGTTGGAATGTATAATGCACAGCATGCTTCCGTACTCTGATTCTTGCCTATACTGATGCTTAACGTATATATGTGAGGGTATTTTTGACCTACGTATTTACGTCGCAGTAACATCTTCATACCCCCGGGATCGGGGCGTTACAGGGGAAATTCCTGCAACAGAGCTTGGCTCGATGTCGCTTTCGAGCGAGAGCTATCCTAACTGCGAAGCTATGTTGTCGAGATAACAGTCAGGGTAAGACCCGCTATAGGCTATTGACTAGCTGGGTGGCCATCAGGGTAAGGACCTGATGTAGGCTGAGCTCCAAGCGGTCATTGTAGGTGAGCCTCTATCTTGTTTCTATTAATGACTATCATGTTTCTATTAATGAGTTTTCAATTGGTATCTTAAACAAGCTTATGCACCGTTTTATTTGGTATTTCATAAAGGGGAGAAAATTCGTATTTTTATCTTTTAATTGGTATTTTGTTTACCGTTGATTTCTACTCCCACACTTTATGTCGAAAATTGATTTTATTTTGGTATCATATGTTCTAAATGACAAATATTCACAATTGGTATCAAGATTTTGTTTACTTTCAATTGGTATCTATTGATCTATTTCTTTCAATTGGTATCAAGATTTTATTTATTTTCTCACAATTGGTATCAATGCCTTATTTACTTTCAATTGGTATCTAAAAAATTTGATTTGTTTTATTGAGAAAATTCAAAATTTTGTTTACATAAGAAATATCAAAAATGTTTTGATTTATATTCTTATTATTGAACAGGGTGATATCAAACAAATTAGGGCTGTGACCCCTTTGTTGATTTTTGCTTTTGACAAAAAGGGGGAGAAAATTTTGTTTTTACTTTAACCCCATTTATTGATGATTGACAAAAAGGGGGAGAATTATTTGAGTTTATATGCATGTTTTATATGCATGTTTTATTTATCTAGAAACATAGTTTTTATTAGTTTGCTGTTTTAATTGGTATCAAGAGCATGTTTTTATATTTGGCTTCAAAAGCTTGTTTTATGCATGTCTATGCATTATTATGTTTAATATTCCTTGTATATTTTATTGTTTATTGCTATGCATGAGTTAAGGGGGAGCTTCTTTGAAGCTTGACTTTAATCCATGCATATGTAACTCCATGAGTTTTGTCATCATCAGGGTAAGGACCCGATGTAAGCAGAGCTTCAAGCGGTCATTGTAGGTGAGCCTCTATCTTTCAAGAGACTTCCTAAGAGATAGCCATCAGGTAGGACCTGATATAGGTGGTTGACTAACTCGGGTAACCATCACGGGTGAGGACCCTATGTAGGCTGAGCTCCGAGCAGTCATTGTGGACGAGCCTTCATCTTTCAGGAGACTCCCCGAGGGGTTGCCGTCAGGGTAGGACCCGCTATAAACTGTTGACTAGCTCAGGTAGCCATCAGCGTGAGAACCCGATGTAGGTTGTGCTCCGAACGATCATTATGGGCGAGCCTCTATCTTCCAGGAGAATCCTTGAGGGGAAGCCGTCAGGGTAGAACCCGCTATATGTTGTTGACTAGCTTGGGTAGCCAGCAGGGTGAGGACCCAATGTAGGCTGAGCTCTGAGCAGTCATTGTGGGTGAGCCTCCATTTTTCAGAAGACTTCCCAAGAAGTAGCCATCATGGTAGGACCTGCTATAGACTGTTAATTGGCTCGGATAGCCATCAGGATGAGGACCCGATGTAGGCTGAACTCCGAGCGATCATTGTGAGCGAGCTTCCATCTTTCAGGAGACCCCCTGAGGGGTAGCCATCAGGTTAGGACCTGCTATAGGCTATTGACTGGCTCAGGTAGCTGATCGGGGAAAACCGTACATGAAAAAATATCGTTTTGAAAGTGTGTGTTTTGGCTTCCTCGATACTTCCGTTATAGCATAGAGGTTAAATGGGTCAAATTCACAGGGACAGAAAGTGATAGAGCTTTACTGATATGTTCACGTGTATATTAATGGTTCTTCTATGTTTCAAAGAATCAAAAGAAAAGAAAAGAAAGAATGAAAAGAGAAGAGTACGGTGGAAACAAAGATAGAAACATTGAGGAGAAGATATTTGTGATTTTTAAAATTGTTTCTAAAATAAAGTAAAAATGAAAAAAAAAACCTCATGGCTACTAACTACTAATAGCTCCACCAATATACTAACTTTTTAGTGATAGTTGTCATAGATTTGTTCTTGTCCATCACTAGTCCTTGATTCAAGAGCTTTTTAAAGCATGACCCATAGATCACTTTCACATCCAAACTCGGTGGATCACGATATTGTTGTTGGCCCAGAGGCCTTCCACTCTAGTTTTGATGATGATTAACTCATGTAGTTATGTTTACTAATAATCTTGTGATGTTTAGTTTTAGATCATTAATCAAGATGTTAGTTGGTGATTAGCTTCAACCAAGGAGTTTTGAAGCCTTTCACACGGTGATTCAAGAGCCCGAGCAACAAGATCATACATAGTACTCGTTGAAGTCTAGCTCGGTGGATCATGGAGTTTTAGATCGAGTCGGCTTGGAGACAGCGCTCTACAAGAAGACTTCGGTATCCTAGTTTAGTTTATATTTTAGATCCATGTGTAAAGATTAGATAGTGTGATATGCTCAAGTTCACAATACACACACGTTTCATGTTTTAGATATTAGTTTTTCAGTTTTTGGTTTAACCGATATTAGTTTTCATGAATGGATAGTATCAATACAAGTTTACATTGTTTAAGTGTATATTAGATATATTCTATATACATGTAAGCTTAATTCCTAGACAAACTTATGTTGAGATGCCTATTCATGAGGTTTGGTGTTTTGTGTTTTTAACAAACATATTTTTGGAAATAAAAGACAAAAACATGATACTTAATCCAACACAAATAGTTTTGTATTTGGATATGTTTTGGACAAAGTTTATTTGAAAAATCAAAGTTTGAAAAAATACAGTTTTTGGTTTTCGGTAATTTTTTCATAACACAAAAATGGTTCAAAATATTTGATATTGTGTTGAAATTTGTATCACATATTTGTATATCAATGTAAAATGATAAAACTATTTTTGTGAATTTTTAGAAGAATTATGGGATTTTTTAGAATATTTAAAAACCCACTTTTCTGACCCAGAACCCAGCCTGCCAGGCTCTGGCGGTCGACCGACGTGCACAAGCTTGTGCACGTTGGCCAGGTTCAAGGCACGGTCGCTCGAGCGGTCGACCGGCCAGAGAGCTTTGCTCTCTGATTTTGGGCGGTCGACCGGGCGGTCGACCGGCTTCTTCCAACGGTCAAAAATATGACCGTTGGCGGTCGACCGGCTGGTCGACCGCCAGAGCTGTTTTTCAGCTCCAACGGCTAGTTCTTGGGAGGATTATATATACCCCATTGGTTTGAGTTTTTCTCTAAGATTTTCAGAGCCAAAATTTCTACTCTCTAGTGTTTATTTCCAAGTTTTCAAAAGTGTTTTTGGGCTTTAAACTTCAAATTTGGTTTTGTGTTTTAGGGTTTGGAAAAATCAAAGAAAATAAAAATTTGGGGGATTTGTATTGTTCTTCAATTCTATCATCTTCAAAGTGTTTTCCCAAGTGTTTTTCTTTGAGTTTTTATTTTCCAAACTCTTGGTTTTTCACACTTGAGCTATATCTCCTTTCCTATCTATTTAGGATCATTTATTTGTGAAAAAGAAATTGGTTTGTGGTTGAGATATACCACCATTGTTGTAAACCTTTCTTTGTGGCTGCTCCCTCTTTGGTAGAGATTGAGGTTGTGGTTTACTCGCTCTTGGTGAGGTGGAGCTGGTTGGTATTTGTATCCCTCTTCGGTAGAGGTGGATTGTGCTTGTATCCCTCTCGGTGAGGTGGATTTGGTTGTATTGGTGGAGTTCGGTACTCCGGTCTTCGGTAGACCATTTGTATTGCCTCGGTGGAGGTTGCATTGGTTGAGAGAGGAGTTCGGTACTCCTAGTGGATTGGAAATCCTTCTCGGTGAAGGCGGGGACGCAGAGCTCGGTGCTAGAACCTCGAAACACATCTTCTTGTTTGTGTTTGATCTATTGACTCTCAACCCTCTCTCTTTTATTTGTGTTGTGCATTTATTCATATTGTCATATCATATATATGTTGGCCCAAGAGGTTACACTCTCCAATTGTTTTGTGTTTTGATGATGACAAACCAAATTAGTGCTATTTGGTACTAACAAGTTTGTTAAGATGAGTTTCAGGTTTTGTACCATGTTTAGAGACCATTCGCTTAGCTATTGCAAGAACTTCTAAGTTTCACAAAGCAAGGAAGGCAAATTGCACATCAAGGAAGGATCATAGAAGAGAAGGCACTAGCAAGGCATTGGATGGCTCAAAGACTTGAAAATAGCATAAGAAGTCTTCATGTAATTTGTTTTTCAGTTTATAGTATGTTAAAGAATAGTGGATAGGTTTGAAGCTCTATCACACACGTTTTTGCGCACATGCTCATTCCAAAATAATTTCTTATAAATTATACAAAAATATTTTGCATACAAGTTTTTGCCTACAGATACATCTTTATATTTTATACTATTCCCTGTTCAAAAGTATTTTTGTTAAAATCAAAATCCTCTTTGTTTTCTTTCTTAAAATCGATTTTTGACCTGATCCGGTCGACCGGGACAGTCGACCGAGTCTGTGTCAGTCTGGTCCGGTCGACCGGACCAGTCGACCGCAGTCCTGGCAGAGGCACGTATCAGTGTGCACGTCTGCCAGTCGACCGGGGCGGTCGACCGAGATATTTGTTTTTGCTCACAGGTTGTTTCAGTCGACCGGGTCGGTCGACCGCTGGCCTATAACGGTCAAATCTTTGATCTACCGGTCGACCGGCCCAGTTGACCGATGTGTCCGTTGAACAGTAACGGGTAGATTTTTAGTGAGCTGTTTATTTTTGTCTTTTGTGTTTAAAAATTCGTTTAAGGATATATTTTGATTTAATTACCTCCTAAACATCAGTAATTATGTTTTATCCCTAAACCCTAGCCCTCTCCTATAAATAGGGGTGTTTGGGGATTTGTTACAACAATTTTTGCTAGAAAATTCAAAAGTTTAAGGCTTTCAAAAGAGACTTGTTTCTTGGTTTTTGTGCTGAATTTCTCACTGATTTTCTGAAGGGTTTCAATACTCTCTGATTTAATTTTCTTTCTTCACTTACAACAAAAGCTTCATTCCTACTCAATATTCTCTAAGGACCTTTGTAAGGGAAGAGATATTTGAAAGAGAGAGTTTGTGGTCTTTTGACTACCAAGGAAATTACTTGTTCTTGAGATTGTAGGAGTTGGGTACTCCATTGTATTTGAGATCTTTGTGATAGTGGAAGTGGTCGGAATCCTTCTGGGGAAGGCGGGGAGTAGAGCTGGGTGCTCGAATCTCGATAACATATCCTTGTGTTTGCGATTGGTTTACATTCTTGCAATTCTTACTCTACTTTGATTGCACTTATTACTTGCTCATCATATTCATTGTCAAACTTGCTTGCATTCATCTTGTGATTCTTGTTTAGCTTTAAATTTTATTTGCCCTTTGATTAGCATTGTCACCTATTCACCCCCCTCTAGGTGACTTTTCAATTGATATCAGAGCTTGGACTCTAGGTTTGGCTTAACATCCATAGAGAGATCCTTAAAATATTGCTAATCAACATTTTCATTTCATTCATTCATCACTAGTAAACATGGCCGACAACATTAAATCCCCACCTAAATTTGATGGCCTAAATTTCCCAATTTGGAAGGTTAGGATGACTATATTCTTGCAATCTTTGGGTAGCTTAGTAGCCAAATCCTTGACCAAACCCTATGAAGCACCCGATGGTGATGAGAGCACTTGGACCGACCTTGACTTTAAACTATATGAGGCTAACTCCAAGGCCCAAAACTCCCTATTGACCGCCTTGAATGAGGATGACCTTACACGGGTAATTCATTGCCAATCCGCCTATGAGATTTGGCAACACTTATTGGTCACACACGAGGGGACTTCACAAGTCAAGAGAGCTAAGATAGATCTCTTGAGGTCCCAATATGAGTCATTTAAAATGCTTGATGATGAGTCTATTGATAGTATGGCTACAAGGTTTACTAAAATCACTAATGGTCTTTCTTCCTTAGGTGATGACATCTCCAACGATCAAAAGGTGCGGAAAGTTATTCGGGCTCTTCCTTCATCATGGGAGATCAAGGCCACCACCTTGAAGGAGTTGAACGACAAGGACGAGATGGACCTCATTAGTCTCATTGGGAACCTAAAGACCCATGAGATGGAGAAGAAGGCAAGAGAAGAGGCCACTACTTCAAAAAAGAAATCCATAGCCTTCAAGACTTCATCCACCAATGATGACGATGAAGATGACGAAGAAGAAGATGAGGAGCTAACTCTACTTGTGCGGAATGTCAAGAGGTTGTACCGAAGGAACAAGTTCAATTTCCGGAGAAAATTTGAAGGCAAAGAGGAGCGGAAGATCATATGCTACAATTGCCGCAAACCCGGACATATCATGGCGGATTGTCCGGAGTTCAAGAAGAAAATGACTTCCTCCTTCAAGCCAAAGAAGCCGGAGGAAAAGAAAGCTTACAAAGCTACGTGGGATTCGGAAAGCGAGTCCGAAGAGGAGGTGGATCAAGCTAATATGTGTTTCATGGCAAACACACCCAAGGTAACCCTCAATCCCTTGATGATGAAGATGATGATGTAAGTAAGGAAGTTCTAGTGCATGCTTTTGTAGAACTTTCTGAAACTTATGATAACAAGAAACTTGAATGCATAAAATTACAAAAAGAAGTTGCTTTTCTTAAGAATCAACTTGCCATTGTTTCTAAAGAAAAAGATGATATTTCTTCTAATTTCATTTCCATGCAAAAAGAATTTTGTGCCTATAAGGGATCTTGTAAGGCAAAATCTCCTATTTTTGATGAAAAAGAAATTTCTTCTTTTAAATCCAAAATGAATGATTTTGAAAAGGTTTTAAAAGATTGTGCCTTTAATACTAAGAAACTTGAAGAAAAATTTTCTAAAAAGCACACATCTCATGCTAAGATTCCTCATGCTCACACTACACCTAACACGTCTCATGTTCATGCTCACAATGCCTATGCTCACAAATCACACACTCATTATGCTTTTAAATATGGTAGAGTATATAGATGCACATATTGTGGTAAAAATGGACATTTAGCTAAGTTTTGCTATGATCAACTAAATAGAACAATAATCTTGTTTGGGTTCATGACACTAACCCTAGAGGACCCAAGAAAATGTGGGTACCAAAATCAAGTCTTAAATTGTTTGATGTAGGTACACACCAAAGCTCCAAGACGTAGGGAGCGGTGGTACCTTGATAATGGTTGTTCAAGACACATGACATGGGACATCAACAACTTCACAACCCTATCAAGGTACATGGAAGGTGGCACCGTCACCTTCGGGGATGACTCCAAAGGAACTATCATCGGTATAGGTAACATTCAAATTGGTGCATCTCCTATTATTGAGAATGTTATTTTAGTAGATGGTTTAAAACATAATTTGCTTAGCATTAGCCAACTTTGTGATCGTGGACTTAAAGTTGTTTTTGATGATACTTCTTGCAAGATTTTTGATGTTAAATCCGATGTTTGTATTCTCACCGGTTTTCGTGATAATAATGTTTATATTATTGACATGCTTAATTTAGATTGTTCTACTAAATGCTTAAATGCTTTTGATGAAAATTCTTGGCTTTGGCATAGAAGATTAGGACATGCATCTTTTGACCATATCTCTAGGATTAATTCAAAGGAATTGGTGAAGGGTATACCTTGCTTGAATTTTGAGAAAGACCGCATTTGTAGTGCGTGCCAACTTGGGAAACAAACCAAGTCTTCCTTTAAACCAATCAAGGATATCATGTCAACTAGGCCTTTAGAATTAATTCATATGGATCTTTTTGGACCAACTAAAACTAAGAGTTTAAATGGAAGTAGATTTGCATTTGTTTTGGTTGATGATTTCTCCCGTTTTACTTGGGTTTTCTTTTTACAAAATAAAGATCAAACTTTTTCTCATTTTAAAATTTTTCGAAAAAAGAGTTGAAAAAGAAAAGGGTTTTTCGATTTTGAGAATAAGGAGTGATAGAGGTGGTGAGTTTATTAACCAACTCTTCATGACTTATTGTGATGAAAAGGAAATTAAGCATGAAACGTCTTGTCCTAGAACTCCACAACAAAATGGAGTTGTAGAAAGGAAAATAGAACACTTCAAGAGATGGCTAGGACAATGATAAGTGAATATGACCTCCCTCAATATTTATGGGCCGAGGCCGTAAACACCGCATGCTATATATCGAATCGTATTTATTTGTGCAAAAATTCTTCAAAAACATCATTTGAAATGTATCATTCTAGAAAACCAAATGTTGCATATTTTAAAGTTTTTGGATGCAAGTGTTTTGTTTTGAATACTAAGGATAATTTGGGTAAATTTGATGCTAAGGCTTATGAGGCTATCTTTGTTGGATATTCCTCTACTAGCAAAGCATATAGAGTTTTCATTAGATCTTCTCAAACCATTGAAGAATCCATGCATGTTAAGTTTGAAGAATCTAATGTGTTTGTTGAGAATGTTGTAGAGTTTGAACCATTAGGTGAAGACATGGAGAGACTATTCTTGAAGGACTCACCCGCTCAAGAAGAAAAGCTAGATCCTATTGGTGAAGTTCAAGAGGATAAGGAGGAAAGCACTCAACCGCTTCCTAAAGCTTGGAGATACGCTACAAATCATCCTAAGGAGCTCATCTTGGGTGATGCATCTAAAGGAGTCACTACGCGCTCCAAACTCCATGACCTATGTGGTAACTTTGCTTTCATTTCTCATTTTGAACCCAAAGGCATTCTCGAAGCCGAGACGGACCCATATTGGTTGCTTGCCATGCAAGAGGAACTCAATCAATTTGAGCGCAATCAAGTTTGGCACCTTGTTCCTAAGCCCCACGATAGACCAATAATGGTACTAAGTGGATCTTTAGAAACAAGATGGATGAGTCCGGAAATGTCATTAGGAATAAAGCTAGGTTAGTGGCCCAAGGTTACACTCAAGTTGAGGGAATTGACTTTGAGGAGACCTTTGCACCCGTAGCACGGCTTGAAGCCATACGGATGACACTAGCTTTTGCATGTTTTAAAAATTTTAAACTTTTTCAAATGGATGTAAAAAGTGCATTTTTAAATGATTTTATTAATGAAGAAGTTTATGTTTCTCAACCTCCCGGTTTTGTTGATCATGTTCATCCCGATTTTGTTTTTAAACTTGATAAAGCTTTGTATGGATTGAAACAAGCTCCAAGAGTTTGGTATGAAAGGCTTTCTAGTTTTCTCATTTCAAATGATTTTATTAAAGGCAAAGTAGACACAACTCTTTTTACTAAGCATGTTGATAATGATATTTTAATTGTGCAAATTTATGTTGATGATATAATTTTTGGATCTACTAATGAGCTTTTATGCAAGGATTTTGAGAAAGTCATGCAACTTAAATTTAAAATGTCTTCAATGGGTGAGCTAAATTTCTTCCTTGGACTCCAAATCAAGCAATTGCAAGACGGAACCTTCATTAACCAAGCCAAGTACGCAAAGGAGCTAGTAAAGAAGTTTGGGCTTGAAGGATCAAAGGCTTGCAACACTCCAATGGCAACTACAACCAAGCTTGATAAGGACGAACAAGGTAAAAATGTTGATATTAAATTATATAGAAGCATGATAGGAAGTCTTTTATATTTGACGGCAAGTAGGCTGGATATCATGTTTTGTGTGTGTCTTTGTGCTAGATTTCAATCGTGTCCTAAAGAGTCTCATCTTATTGCGGTAAAACGCATTATTCGTTATATTAAGGGCACTATTGGAATGGGTCTTTGGTATCCAAAAACTATAGATTTTTCAATGACTAGTTATTCGGATGCCGACTATGCGGGTTGTAGAGTAGATAGAAAGAGTACTAGTGGGACATGTCAATTTCTTGGTAATTGTCTTGTTTCATGGTCCTCTAGGAAACAAAATTCCGTAGCTCTCTCAACCGCCGAGGCGGAGTATGTTGCCGCGGGGGCTTGTTGTGCACAAGTCCTTTGCATGAAACATACTCTCCTTGATTTTGATTTACACTTTGATCATATAAAAATATTTTGTGATAATACTAGTACTATACACATGACCAAAAATGCAAATCAACATAGTAAGACCAAGCACATTGAGATTAGATATCACTTTCTTAGAGATCATTTGAGAAAGGTGATATAGATATTGATTATGTTTCCACGGATTTACAACTAGCCGATATTTTCATTAAACCTCTTGATTTTGCTGGATTTTCGTTTATTTGTGGAGAACTTAATGTTTGTATTATTGAATAGACATGTTTTTCATAACCTTTTTTGATGTATGACAAAAAGGGGGAGAATAAGTTTACATGACAAAAATAAGTTCATTTGGTCTTGGTTCCATATGAATTTATATGCTTTAAATTTTAAAGATTTGTTTTATGAGTTTTATGTTTATGTATGTATGAGTTTTTGAATTCATGTATTTTGAGAATTCTTGTGTTTTAGTTGTTTTTGGTATTTTTGGTATCAAGAGCAATTTTTGTGTTTTATATTAGTTTCAATAATTGGTGCATCATTTCAATTATTGGTATTTAGAACATATTCTTGTGTTTTATGTATAGCATAATTTGAGGGGGAGTTTTCTCCTCCCTATATTTTTGTTTATAGCCTATTTGTTTTGTCATCATCAAAAAGGGGAGATTGTTGGCCCAAGAGGTTACACTCTCCAATTGTTTTGTGTTTTGATGATGACAAACCAAATTAGTGCTATTTGGTACTAACAAGTTTGTTAAGATGAGTTTCAGGTTTTGTATCATGTTTAGAGACCATTCGCTTAGCTATTGCAAGAACTTCTAAGTTCCACAAAGCAAGGAAGGCAAATTGCACATCAAGGAAGGATCATAGAAGAGAAGGCACTAGCAAGGCATTGGATGGCTCAAAGACTTGAAGATAGCACAAGAAGTCTTCATGTAATTTGTTTTTCAGTTTATAGTATGTTAAAGAATAGTGGATAGGTTTTGAAGCTCTATCACACACGTTTTTGCGCACATGCTCATTCCAAAATAATTTCTTATAAATTATACAAAATATTTTGCATACAAGTTTTTACCTACAGATACATCTTTATATTTTATACTATTCTCTGTTCAAAAGTATTTTTGTTAAAATCAAAATCCTCTTTGTTTTCTTTCTTAAAATCGATTTTTGACCTGATCCGGTCGACCGGGACAGTCGACCGAGTCTGTGTCAGTCTGGTCCGGTCGACCGGACCAGTCGACCGCAGTCCTGGCAAAGGCACGTATCAGTGTGCACGTCTGCCAGTCGACCGGGGCGGTCGACCGAGATATTTGTTTTTGCTCACAGGTTGTTTCAGTCGACCGGGTCGGTCGACCGCTGGCCTATAACGGTCAAATCTTTGATCTACCGGTCGACCGGCCCAGTCGACCGATGTGTCCGTTGAACAGTAACGGGCAGATTTTTAGTGAGCTGTTTATTTTTGTCTTTTGTGTTTAAAAATTCGTTTAAGGATATATTTTGATTTAATTACCTCCTAAACATCAGTAATTATGTTTTATCCCTAAACCCTAGCCCTCTCCTATAAATAGGGGTGTTTGGGGAGAGATTTGTTACAACAATTTTTGCTAGAAAATTCAAAAGTTTAAGGCTTTCAAAAGAGACTTGTTTCTTGGTTTTTGTGCTGAATTTCTCACTGATTTTCTGAAGGGTTTTCAAATACTCTCTGATTTAATTTTCTTTCTTCACTTACAACAAAAGCTTCATTCCTACTCAATATTCTCTAAGGACCTTTGTAAGGGAAGAGATATTTGAAAGAGAGAGTTTTTGGTCTTTTGACTACCAAGGAAATTACTTGTTCTTGAGATTGTAGGAGTTGGGTACTCCATTGTATTTGAGATCTTTGTGATAGTGGAAGTGGTCGGAATCCTTCTGGGGAAGGCGGGGAGTAGAGCTGGGTGCTCGAACCTCGATAACATATCCTTGTGTTTGCGATTGGTTTACATTCTTGCAATTCTTACTCTACTTTGATTGCACTTATTACTTGCTCATCATATTCATTGTCAAACTTGCTTGCATTCATCTTGTGATTCTTGTTTAGCTTTAAATTTTTATTTGCCCTTTGATTAGCATTGTCACCTATTCACCCCCCCTCTAGGTGACTTTTCAATATATGCTTGTGTATTGCCTTGCATTGATTATATTGCTTATTCTTATATGCTTGGTTGTGCTTGTTTGTGTGCCTCACTTGTGCTTAACCACGAGAGCTTCATATAGCGCCTCAACTCTTATTCAGAGGAATCAAGAGGAGTTAGTCCAGAGCCCTTCACGGGAAATTCGGCTACACTCGTTGGTTGCACTAAGTGTAGTTGCAATTAGTTTTGTAATTCCGCATTTAGTTCTTAGATTAGCCTTATCACCTATTCACCCCCCCTCTAGGTGATTTTAATTGGTATCAGAGTCTACGCTCCTGATATTTGGTTTAACCACCTAGGAGTAAGATCTTGGTTTGCTAATCTATCATTTGCATTTGCATATATATTTGTTTGCACACACTCATGGATTGCTTGTCACCTCCCATGTTTGATGTTTCCAACATTGACACATGGAAATTTAGGATGTCTATGTATTTGAAAACCCTAAGGTTGCTTGTTTTCCTTGTTGCTACCAAGAAATGCTATCTTGGTAACCGTAATCATATAGGGGCCAATACACTTTCCCTTGAGGCTATTAGAAGCACGCTAAACAAAGAATATCTTATGCTTGTTTCTAACTTTGATTCTGCCTTTGCAGTGTGGAACAAGTTGACAACCTCCAAGCTTCAATTGCCAATTCAACCGGAGGAGGAATCTAGCGGATAATCCGAGTCACAATGCTTCATGGTCCAAGGGAATGACTCCCTTGAGGTATATTCGGAATCTCAACTGGACTGTGATGATGCTAGTTCTTCTAGTAATGAGCATGTTGATCCTAACACTTTAAATGAAGAACTTTCTATTGTTTGTGAAAAATTATTAGAAAAATATAATCTTTTGAAAAAGAAGAGTTTTGAATTAAAAGATGAAAATAAGGTTTTATGTTCAAAACTAGATTTGGTTTTGCAAGAGAAAGAGGAGATTTCTAATGAAAGGGATTCATTGAAATCTAAGCTTGAACTTGCCCTAAAAGAAAATGAACTTTTGAAAAATAAAAATGATTGTGAAATAATTTTAAAGAAAAATGAAAAATTGTCTTCAAAAGTTGATTTTGTAGTAAAAGAGAATGATTCTTTGAAAAACAAAATAATTTCTTTTTCAAATGATTTAGATGTTTGTTTAAAGAAAAATGAATCTTTGAAAAATAATATTGATTCACATGTTTGTCATGCTAGTGTAGTATCACATACATCACCTATTGCATGCCACACCTCTTCTTTAATTGAAAATGATATATCCATGCTAAAGAAGAATATTGATTGTTTGGGCTCCACTTTGAGCCAATGTGTTTTGAGTCATGCACGTTTGGAATCTTTGTTTCGAAAGAAATAAGTTCCATCTTTGCATGCACACCCTCCACAGCATACACATGCTCCTCACGGTCACAACCATCACATATTGTATGCTCATGTGTACACTTGTACACATTGTGGACGTAAGGGCCACCTTGCTAAATTTTGTTTTGATCGTATAAATGATTGTAATTTAGCAAATAAATTCGTTTGGGTTAGAAAAGGTGCTAACCCCATGGACCCAAAAGAGTATGGGTACCAAAGACCACTCCTATTGTATTTGATGTAGGTGTGGGTTCTCGCATGACATGAGAGTATTGGTGCCTTGAGGTGGATGCGTTTCGAGCTTAAAGAGGATTATTTGGATGCATCACTTTCAAGGGATGTTTTGGTGGGAAGACCACCTTGGTTTGGAGAACTAGAGAGGTGCCTTCATTGGTTTTTGGTATCGATCTCTGACTCCTATTTATATTTGCATGCTTTTCATGTTCATCGATTTATAGCATGTCTTGTTTATTGTTCATTATGTCTATGACATGTTCATTAGATTAGTGATATACATGATTAGTTATTTTGAGACACCCATGTTTAATATGCACCTATATCTGTGTTCTCACTTTATTTTTAACTAATATGTATGTCCTAGACCTAGTGCACATGCATATACATAATAATCACATGTATGTTTGTGATTTTTGTTTTGATGCTTCATGTTTATAGATTATTATGATAATGCCATGATTATTAGATCATTGACATGCTTGTATAGCATTTGAGATCACCCTTGTTTATAAGGACCCATATGTTGTGATTCTCACCATTGTTTAGCTATTATGCATATCATAATTCTAATAGCATGTGGATTTATATAATGATCGTATTTATGTTTATCATGTTGATTTATGTCTCGTTTTATGCTTCATGTTTTGAATATATGTTTAAATGATTAGTTTTCATTAAGACTAGAATATATACTTGTACATATAGTGGGCCACAAATAAATTTTTATATGTTTGTGCTTGAACGCTTATTTGTACCCATTAGTTGTGCTAGTATAGTCTAGTTTTGATGATTCATACATTTTAAACTTGTATTCCCCATTTTGGACATGTTTTATGATCATGTGGTTTCACTTCATGTATATGTTTATTTTGCCAAACTTTAAAATATACATGTATACCCCTTGAGTCATTTGCTTTTCATGCAAATCTTTATTATGAACTCAATTGTGTTTAGGGATATGTATGTATACTTCTTGTTTTGTCAAAACATACATATGCTTGAAGTATATATTGTTTTTAATGAAAATTTAGTTTTGACGATTTTCATGTTTTCCATGTTTAGCTTCATGTATATGTCCATCTTGTCCAAACTATTGATTATGCATATACATCCTTTGAGCCACGTGCCTTCATGCATATACGTTTATGGACTCGTTATGTTTCGGATATGTATGTATACCTTAGTTTGTACTTGACATACATATGCCTTGAAGAAATCGAGTTTGTATGATTTTCATGTATTAAGGAATATTGAGCTTTATTGCCAAATTTCATGATTATGTGTTTCACATAACACTTGTGCACTCACTTCATTTAAATATTTCTCTTGATTATGTTTCATGAGTATGTATGGGCTTTATGGTCTTTGAGTGTTTTTAGTGATCATGTGATTTACATAGTTTCATGAAAAATATTTTTGTGTTATTCCTTACTTGAAGGATTTCGTACTAGTTTACAAGTTTTTTCATTTATCTATTTGCGGGATTCTTCGTTATGGTAGAGTTTTTCAAACATACACAATTTTTCAAACCTATTTTTGAAACCCTACCTTCCAAGGGCAGTTGGCTGGGAGACCACGCACATGTATCCTTTATAGTGAAAATCATTTTAAACTTGAGCATGAAATGGGTGGTAGGTAATATGAGATATACATTTGATATTATTGTTGTTTTAATTGGTATCATTAGATTTTTTTCAATTGGTATCATATTGACATTTTTGTATACTCATATATTGTTTTGTGTATGTATGCTTTCATTTGGTATCATTTATTTTGATTGGTACTCATTTTTCATACACCTATACATATTTTATTTGTGCTTACTATATCCCCATATCTTTAAGCACAAATTTTTGATTATGCAAAGCTTGAATGTTTAATGACTATCATATTTCTATTAATGAGTTTTCAATTGGTATCTTAAACAAGCTTATGCATCGTTTTATTTGGTATTTCATAAAGGGGGAGAAAATTCGTATTTTTATCTTTCAATTGGTATTTTGTTTACCGTTGATTTCTACTCCCACACTTTATGTTGAAAATTGATTTTATATTTGTATCATATGTTCTAAATGACAAATATTCACAATTGGTATCAAGATTTTGTTTACTTTCAATTGGTATCTATTTATCTATTTCTTTCAATTGGTATTAAGATTTTATTTATTTTCTCACAATTGGTATCAATGCCTTATTTACTTTCAATTGGTATCTAAAAATTTGATTTGTTTTATTGAGAAAATTCAAAATTTTGTTTACATAAGAAATATCAAAAAATTTTGATTTATATTCTTATTATTGAACGGGGTGATTCAAACAAATTAGGGCTGTGACCCTTTGTTGATTTTTGCTTTTGACAAAATGGGGGAGAAAATTTTGTTTTTACTTAACCCCTTTGTTGATGATTGACATAAAAGGAGAGAATTATTTGAGTTTAAATGCATGTTTTATATGCATGTTTTGTTTATCTAGAAACATAGTTTTTATTAGTTTGCTGTTTTAATTGGTATCAAGAGCATGTTTTTATATTTGGCTTCAAAAGCTTGTTTTATGCATGTCTATGCATTATCATGTTTAATATTCCTTGTATATTTTATTGTTTATTGTTATGCATGAGTTAAGGGGGAGCTTCTTTGAAGCTTAACTTTAATCCATGCATATATAACTCCATGAGTTTTGTCATCATCAGGGTAAGGACCCAATGTAGGCTGAGCTCCAAGCGGTCATTGTAGGTGAGCCTCTATCTTTCAAGAGACTTCCTAAGAGATAGCCATCAGGTAGGACCTGCTATAGGTGGTTGATTAACTCGGGTAACCATCAGGGGTGAGGACCCTATGTAGGCTGAGCTCCGAGCAGTCATTGTGGATGAGCCTTCATCTTTCAGGAGACTCCCCGAGGGGTAGCCGTCAAGGTAGGACCCACTATAAACTGTTGACTAGCTCAGGTAGCCATCAGCGTGAGAACTCGATGTAGGTTGTGCTCCGAGCGATCATTATGGGCGAGCCTCTATCTTTCAGGAGACTCCTTGAGGGGAAGCCGTCAGGGTAGAACCCGCTATATGTTGTTGACTAGCTTGGGTAGCCATCAGGGTGAGGACCCAATGTAGGCTGAGCTCTGAGCAGTCATTGTGGATGAGCCTCCATCTTTCAGAAGACTTCCCAAGAAATAGCCGTCAGGGTAGGACCTGCTATAGACTGTTAATTGGCTCGGGTAGCCATCAGGATGAGGACCCGATGTAGGCTGAACTCCGAGCGATCAGTGTAAGCCAGCTTTCATCTTTCAGGAGACCCCCTGAGAGGTAGCCATCAGGTTAGGACCTGCTTTAGGCTATTGACTAGCTCAGGTAGCTAATCGGGGAAAACCGTACATGAAAAAATATCGTTTTGAAAAGTGTGTGCTTTAGCTTCCTCGATACTTCCGTTATAGCATAGAGGTTAAATGGGTCAAATTCACAGGGACAGAAAGTGATAGAGCTTTATTGATATGTTCACGTGTATGTTAATGGTTCTTCTATGTTTCAAAGAATCAAAAGAAAAGAAAAGAAAGAATGAAAAGAGAAGAGTACGGTGGAAACAAAGATAGAACATTGAGAAGAAAATATTTGTGATTTTTAAAATTGTTTCTAAATAAAGTAAAAAATGAAAAAAAAAACCTCATGGCTACTAACTACTAATAGCTCCACCAATATACTTATCTTTAGTGATAGTTGCCATAGATTTGTTCTTAGCCATCACTAGTCCTTGATTCAAGAGCTTTTTAAAGCATGACCCATAAGATCACTTTTACATTCAAACTCAACAAACAAAAGCAAGTGATCAATCACAGATATTGTTGTTGGCCCAGAGGCCTTCCACTCTAGTTTTGATGATGATTAACTCATGTAGTTATGTTTACTAATAATCTTGTGATGTTTAGTTTCAGATCATTAATCAAGATGTTAGTTGGTGATTAGCTTCAACTAAGGAGTTTTGAAGCCTTTCACATGGTGATTCAAGAGCCCGAGCAATAAGATCATACATAGCACTCGTTGAAGTCTAGCTCGGTGGATCACGGAGTTTTGGATCGAGTCGGCTTGGAGACGGCGCTCTACAAGAAGACTTCGGTATCCTAATTTAGTTTATGTTTTAGATCCATGTGTAAAGATTAGATAGTGTGATATGCTCAAGTTCACAATACACACACGTTTCATGTTTTGGATATTGATTTTCGTTTTTGGTTTAACCGATATTGGTTTTCATGAATGGATAGTATCAATACAAGTTTACATTGTTTAAGTGTATATTAGATATATTCTATATACATGTAAGCTTAATTTCCTAGACAAACTTATGTTGAGATGCTTATTCATGAGGTTTGGTGTTTTGTGTTTTTAATAAACATATTTTTGGAAATAAAAGACAAAAACATGATACTTAATCCAACACAAATAGTTTTATTTGGATATGTTTTGGACAAATTTATTTGAAAAATCAAAGTTTGGAAAAATACAGTTTTTGATTTTCGGTAATTTTTCCATAACACAACAATGGTTCAAAATGTTTGATATTGTGTTGAAATTTTTATCACATATTTGTATATCAATGTAAAATGATAAAACTATTTTTGTGAATTTTTAGAAGATTTATGAGATTTTTTAGAATATTTAAAAACCCAGTTTTCTGACCCAGAACCCAGCCTATCAGGCTCTGGCAGTCGACCGGTCGGTCGACCGACGTGCACAAGCTTGTGCACATTGGTCAGGTTCAAGGCACGGTCGACCGAGCGATCGACCGGCCAAAGAGATTTGCTCTCTGGTTTTGGACGGTCGACCAGGCGGTCGACCGGCTTCTTCCAACGGTCAAAAATATGACCGTTGGCGGTCGACCGTCCGGTCGACCGCCAGCCGCCAGAGCTGTTTTTCAGCTCCAATGGCTAGTTTCTTGGGAGGAGTATATATACCCCATTGGTTTGAGTTTTTCTCTAAGATTTTCAGAGCCAA
Organism: Agave tequilana; assembly: GCA_038442645.1. Lineage (NCBI taxonomy): Eukaryota > Viridiplantae > Streptophyta > Magnoliopsida > Asparagales > Asparagaceae > Agave > Agave tequilana. The sequence goes on from JAVJIF010012467.1 coordinate 42,114, forward strand.
AAATTTCTACTCTCTAGTGTTTATTTTCAAGTTTTCAAAAGTGTTTTGGACTTTAAACTTCAATTTGGTTTTGTGTTTTAGGGTTTGGAAAAATCAAAGAAAATAGAAATTTGGGAGATTTGTATTGTTCTTCAATTCTATCATCTTCAAAGTGTTTTCCTAAGTGTTTTTCTTTGAGTTTTTATTTTCCAAACTCTTGGTTTTCCACACTTGAGCTATATCTCCTATCCTATCTATTTAGGATCATTTATTTGTGGGAAAAGAAATTGGTTTGTGGTTGAGATATACCACCATTATTGTAAACCTTTCTTTGTGGTTGCTCCCTTTTTGGTAGAGGTTGAGGTTGTGGTTTACTCCCTCTTGGTGAGGTGGAGTTAGTTGGTATTTGTATCCCTCTTCGGTAGAGGTGGATTATGCTTGTATCCCTCTCGGTAAGGTGGATTTGGTTGTATTGGTGGTGTTCGGTACTCCGGTCTTCGGTAGACCATTTGTATTGCCTTGGTGGAGGTTGTATTGGTTGTGAGAGGAGTTCGGTACTCCTAGTGGATTGAAAATCCTTCTCGGTGAAGACGGGGACGTAGAGCTCGGTGCTCGAACCTCGAAACACATCTTCTTGTTTGCGTTTGATCTATTGACTCTCAACCCTCTCTCTTTTATTTGTGTTGTGCATTTATTCATATTGTCATATCATATATATGCTTGTGTTGTGTCTTGCATTGATCCATATTGCTTATTCTTATATGCTTGGTTGTGCTTGTTTGTGTGCCTCACTTGTGCTTAACCACGAGAGCTTCATATAGCGCCTCAACTCTTATTCAGAGGAATCAAGAGGAGTTAGTCCAGAGTCCTTCACCGGGAATTCGGCTACACTCGTTGGTTGCACTAAGTGTAGTTGCAATTAGTTTTGTAATTCCGCATTTAGTTCTTAGATTAGCCTTATCACCTATTCACCCCCCCTCTAGGTGATTTTAATTGCATATTGTCACATTACCATATTTATTATCTATTAAATCCTATTGATAAGTCTTATTTTTATTTAATAATGTGCAGGCCCATTGCTAATGGAGGTGAAAGAAATTAAGTCCAAAAGCCTGCTTTAATTCTAATTTTAAATCTAAATTAAAGAAGGGATAATTATTCAGGAGGATAGCCATGATCTCAGCTGAAGATCAATGCATATCAGGGAGGATCACATCAGATAAAATCAGTTAATTCGATTTTGTACAAATCCAATTTGGTTAGCTTGAGGATCACCGAAGGTCAGATCAAAACCAAATATCAAACAGAAAATCCGCCAGATAAAAGGGGATAAAACCAAACGCCAGCCGTACTGCCCCTGGATGCGGCCACATCTAGGTCGCGAAAATGCGGCTTTGGCCGTGTTTTCGTGGCCATCCCTTGGAGATAAGGGGATCCTCACTCCTCTCCCCTCTGGGTTTTTGCCTATAAAAGGTAGGATGTTTTATGAAGAAGGGACGGAAGGCTAGTTTAAGTTTTTATCTTTATTTTAGGGTTTAGGTTCATTGTTAGATAGTTTTTGAGAAGTTATCTCAGTTATTAACCTGTAGTTTAGTTCAGAAACAAAGTGAGAGGGAGAAAGAGTGACTGTAATCTGAAGTTGAAGTGACATCAATAAAAATTCGACGGACTTTTTTTCTTCCCCTACACACAAGAATGTTGAATTTCAATTTAATATTTTCTTTTTAGTAATAAGTAGCTAAATCTCTTCTTTTTGGCTCATTAATCTCTCCTCTCTAGTATTGATTCTTGATCAGTATTAATGAAAAGACCCAACTGAATCATATGAATGCCTGAAACTAAACTTTACTTATTGCGAGTGTTCTTGAAGGCACATGAGGATGGGATTGAATTTTGAACTCAATCTTGAAATTTATCATTAAAAAGAACTTGTTTTTATTTCATTCATTCTTTATTGCTTTAATGGTTTAACATTCAATTCAAAGAAAGATTTCAAAAACTAAAGTTTGATTTTTAAAATAAACCATCTTATTTGTTTTATTTGCTCTCTTTTAAATACAAGGCTAAAATTTTTACCTATGATCTCATTGAGACACTTGAACTATTCAAGAAAAGAATATAGAGTTGGGTAAAGATTAGTGAGCTGAATTTTTCTTTATAAAAACAATACACCATAACTCTTCAAGCCTTTTAAAGATCACTTTCTCCAAAATCTTTTTCAAGTTTCAAGTTTTCTTTAAATCATCTTTCTACTCTCTATTCTCTTTTCACATAAAAAAATATCAACACCATTCTTTGCATTTGAAATAATACATCGAAAAGCTTTCATCACATTCTTCCTCATGGATCACGACCCGTTAGCCTAAAGTTACGCGGTAATTCTCACTGCATTTACTTGCAATCAATTTTGGCGTCGTTGCGGGGGAGGGAACGGTGTAATTGTATTTTAACAAGTTTGGTGTTTTATTTCAGGGCCATCAAGAAATCAAATTTAGCGCTCAAGCATTGCAAGAGAAGACTTATTATTCTGTACCCCTACTCTAGAAAGTAGGCAACGAAATTTTAAGAAATTGCAGCACAAAAGCTTGAAATTTTTTTGGACTACTAAAAAAACTCTTTTTTGCAGGACATATTGTTTTCAAAAATACAGTTTTTTGTGTGTTAATTCTGCTATATCTGATATCAACATACCCTATTTTTAATCCAACAGTAATCTGATTGATTACCAATTGCTTAAATAACGTTTAGACTTGCATTCTAGGCATTTGTCTAATTACGTTTATTTTACAATTATTGTTGAAGAAAGCTGGAGACAAGATACGTTTGCATAGCATCTAGCATAGGAACATTCTTTGGTGATTTACTTAATTTTGATTGTTACTACTGCTTTATACTTGCACACTTGCACAATCTGTTTTAAGGGCAAAACTCAAAACAAGATAAGGTGAGAAAATCATTACCCTTTCTTAGCCCCAAACCATCTCCAAGCACGCACAGCCTAAGCCTAACTTAAAATCTCATAGATGTTAGCCTTAGGGACATCTCGAACTCATTAGGAGATTATCCTAAGGGGGAAGGTGTTAGAATTTGACTCCTGCCAAATCAGTGTCTAAGAATAGGATTGAGGGGCGAAACCCCGAAGGCTGGTGGTTTGGCTTAATTAGGCTCATCGCTTTTGCGTAGATACCTCACACCAATCATACCCTGACCTAAATTGTAACGCTCCAATCTCGTGGGTACAGAGACGTTACTGCGATGTATATACGCAGGTCAGAAATACCCTCACGTATATACACTAAGTATCAGTATATACAAGAATGAGAGTTCAAAAGTACGTGGTGCATTATACATTTCAACATATGAGTACAATTACAAAGTTATCACCAGAAATCAGATTTAGCGCTCAAGCATTGCAGGAGAAGACTTGCTATTCTGTGCCCCTACTCTAGAAAATAGGAAACAGAATTTCAAGAAATTGCGGCGCAAAAGCTTGAAATTTTTTTTGGACTACTAAAAAAAATCTTTTTTGCAGGACATAATTTACAAAAATACAGTTCTTTGTGTGTTAATTCTGCTATATCTGATATCCATATATCATGTTTTTAATCCAACAGTAATCTGATTGATTGCCAATTACTTAAATAACGTTTAGACTTGCATTCTATCCATTTGTCTAATTACGTTTATTTTACAATTATTGTTAAAGAAAGCTGGAGACAAGGTACGTTTGTATAGCATCTAGCAAAGAAACATTCTTTGGTGATTTACTTGATTTTTGATTGTTACTACTGCTTTATACTTGCACACTTGCACAATCTATTTTAAGAGCAAAACCCAAAATAAGATAAGGTGAGAAAGTCATTACTCTTTCTTAGCTCACAAACCATCTCTAAGCACGCACAGCCTAAGCCTAACTTAAAATTTAATAGACGTTGGCCTTAGGGACATCCCGAACTCATTAGGAGATTATTCTAAGGGGGAAGGTGTTAGAATTTGACTCCTGCCAAATTAGTGTCTAAGAATAGGGATTGAGGGGCGAAACCCCGAAGGCTGGTAGTTTGGCTTAATTAGGCCCATCGTTTTGCGCAGATACCTTCCACCAATCTTTCTCTGACCTAAATTGTAACGCTCCAATCCCGCGGATATAGAGACGTTACTGCGACGTAGATACGCAGGTCAGAAATACCCTCACGTATATACACTAAGTATCAGTACATGCAAGAATGAGAGTTCAAAAGTACGTGGTGTATTATACATTCCAACATATGAGTACAATTACAAAGTTATCACCAGAAATCAGATTTAGCGCTCAAGCATTGTAGGAAAAGACTTGCTATTCTGTGCCCCTACTCTAGAAAGTAGGAAACAGAATTTTAAGAAATTGCAGCGTAAAAGCTTGAAAATTTTTTGGGACTACTAAAAAAATCTTTTTTGCAGGACATATTATTTTACAAAAATATAGTTTTTGTGTTAATTCTGCTATATCTGATATCCACATACCCTATTTTTAATCCAACAGTAATCTGATTGATTGCCAATTGCTTAAATAACGTTTAGACTTGCATTCTAGGCATTTGTCTAATTAAGTTTATTTTACAATTACTGTTGAAGAAAGCTGGAGACAAGGTATGTTTGCATAGCATCTAGCATAGGAACATTCTTGGGTGATTTACTTGATTTTTGATTGTTACAACTACTTTATACTTGCACACTTGCACAATCTATTTTAAGGGCAAAACTCAAAACAAGATAAGGTGAGAAAGTCATTACCCTTTCTTAGCCCACAAACCATCTCCAAGCACGTATAGCCTAAGCCTAACTCAAAATCTAACAGACGTTGGTCTTAGGGACATCTCGAACTCATTAGGAGATTACCCTAAGGGGGAAGGTGTTAGAATTTGACTCCTGCCAAATCAGTGTCTAAGAATAGGGATTGAGGGGCGAAACCCCGAGAGCTGGTGGTTTGGCTTAATTAGGCCCATCGCTTTTGTGTAGATACCTCCAACCAATCTTGTCCTGACCTAAATTGTAACGCCCCAATATCGCGGGTACAAAGATGTTACTATGACGTATATACACAGGTCAGAAATATCCTCACGTATATACACTAAGTATCAGTACATGCAAGAATGAGAGTTCAGAAGTACGTGGTGCATTATACATTCCAACATATGAGTACAATTACAAAGTTATTACCAGATATGACATAATCTTACAAGAAAATTACACCACCGATAGGCGCAAATGCGAGATAAAAAGAGATGTACAAGTATGAATAGTACTGATTGGTTGCTAATGTTGCATATTTAATGTCACATTTCCATACTTATTTTAGAATAAAAGCCTGCATTGTCCTAATTATTTGTTTAATTTATTTGCAGGCCCAATCCTTAAGGAGATGAAGAGAAATGAGCCCAAAAGCCCACCAGAATTCTGAATTAAATCAGAATTAATTCGTACACATAAAATCAGGACAAAATCAAGAGGTTGAAACCGGTTGAGAAGAATCCTCTCAGAATCGATCGGTTAAAGCCAAGAATCCAAAGCCATTTCATCAGAATCCGGAGCTCAAACGACAAAACCAATAAAGGATAAAGCCAGAAGAAGACCCCGGAGAGACCCACCAACAGGGTGTGGCCACCTGGCCACACCCTTGCCGCGGAAACGCGGCTTGGGCCGCGTTTCCGCGGCTTTGTTGGGGAGTTAGGGGGAGCGTTTGCTCCCCCGAGCTCCCCGGGATCCTAGTTGTTGGGTATTCTGCCTATAAAAGGCCATATTGTGCACTGAAAATGGACGTCAAGGCATATTAGGATTTAGCTTACTTTTCATTCCTTAGTTTAAGTTTTTAGTCTTTCTTTTTATGTATGTAATTTGTATGTAACTTAGGGTAGAAGAAGATTCATGTAAGTAAGAGAGAGGGGCTGAAGTTGAGAGTGACACCGACGATGTACCCTCCTCCTTTCTTTCATTGTCTCAAGCAATAAAGGTAAACTTTTATTTATGTTCGTTTCTTTACTTTCCTTTTCTTTTGTTTTGCTTTCCTCTTCCTCTTTCTACTTTACCTTGGTTGTGTTTGTTGAGTTTACAAGTGAAATCCAAAGCAAGTATAACTAAGCTACGTGAGAGCCAGCGATAGTTCATGAAGACGTTCTCCTCTTCCAAGATCCGCATCACTTCGTTCTTGCTAGGCTTGACGATATAATGTGCCCGGGGACTGAGCTCGAGCTTATGATCTATGCGTTGAACGCCTCCGAAGCAAAGTTAGAACATGCAACGGTTTCCAGGTAAGTCATCACTCAACCTAGGTAAGTATTTCTACACATTTCTTTCTTTCTTTTCTTTTACTTCTTTAGTATAGATCACCAACCATCTCCTCCAACTCTTTCTTCTCCACTTCATTGTACATAGTCGCTTTTATTGTTTTCTAATTTGCCACCTTCTTCATCTTTCATTCTCTTCTAACATAACATGATTCTTTCACTTTTCTTAACTTAAAACAGAGAAGAACCTTCGCTTTTATTCTTAACGATTTCAATAAAGAACCGTAAAGCTTCCATCGCAAACCTCATTGTGGATCACGACCCGCATAGCCACTTGCTATAGCGAAAGAATTGAGCACTTGCACACTTCTTTTCTTAAGTTCTATAATTTCGTATTTTGTGTGCAGGTTTAGCCTCAATCAAATTTTGGCGCCGTTGCCGGGGAGGGTAACATGTTTTTTATTGAAATCTGAATTTTTTGAAAATATTTTAGAACTAAACGAATTTTCTTCTCTGTTGCAGGTTAAGGGCAAGAAAAGCAGGAAAACAAGTTTGCAGTAGCATATAAGTGGCATTGGGCCTCTGCTCTAGAAAGCAGAGACCAATTGCTCTCTTCTTTGCCACGTTTCCGCGGCTAAAGCCGCGGTTCCGCGGCAGAAAGAGTGGACTACTAACGTGATTTTTTGCAGGGCTGCTTGCTTTGCAAAATTTCAATCTTCTGCAATTCTTTATTTCTTATATGCCATCACATAAACCTACTAATAATCAACAGTAAAACGCTTGTTGCAAAAGTTAAAAATTGATTAGACATTTGCATTTTAGGCACGTGTCTTTTCAATTCATTTATTTTTACTGTTGAAGAGTGCTGGAGCAAGGTACGTTTTGCATTGCATGTAGAATAGGAATCATCTCTTGCTTGATTTTCATGCTTTGAGTGAATCCTAGTTATATATCTTGTACACTTGCACAATCCAATCTTAAGGGCACTAACCCATAACAAGATAAGGTAGGGATTTAATCACCCTTCCTTAGCCCAAAAATCATATTCCAAGCACTCACTAACCCAAGCCTAACTAAAAAAAGAGTAGACGTTGGCCCTAGGGACATCTCGGACTCACTTAGGAGATTATCCTAAGGGGAAAAAGTGTTGGAAATTGACTCTTGCAAAATCAGTGTCTAGGAAAGGGATTAAGGGCCGAAAGCCCGAAGGTTGGTGGTTATTTAATTAAGGAACGTCTTTGACGGAAAACCTCCCACCAACCTTGCCCTGACCTGGCTGATTAGCTTGTGGTCAAAGTCTACATTAGACCTCTCGTGGACAGTCTAATCAGTTAGGAGTCGTCTAGGTCATAGGTCTACCCTAACCTAGTTAGAATTTTTTTCTTTTATTTGTTTGCTTATTTGTTTGTTTTCTTTGTTTGTATTCTATTGTGTGATATGGACTATAATAATTTTTTCAACTTCAATAATAATCCATATTACACACCGACTTCATGTTCGGATATTACCAACCCGGCATATCATAATTTTGACCAACCTAGCGTGCCGGATTGGTCTTATCCGAATCAATATAACCCATACCCCAATCTAATAACTATAATTTCCATAATGATTTCAACTCTTCACCGAGTCAGTAGGGATTCACCTCCCCCGAGCATAATTTTCAACCACCTTGTCCTCCTTCTCCACCTAGTCCACAATGTTTCAAGATTCATACTCAGTTCCACCCGTCCAAAATAGGAAACCATCAATTATGGAAATGAGTATGCGTGAGTCCAAACACAATTCTAAAAATCTGATGGACTCACAATTCCACTACCACTTCCAAGACAATTCTTCATCTTTTCATCAAAACAATGAACCTATCAACTATGAAAAGATGCTTGAAGCCATGACTCAGGCTCAAAACACTCGTAATCGTGACATAGATATGATGGTCGAATCTCTACGTTCTCATCGTTGGACCAGTTCTGATGTCACGAACCATTCTGTTAAAGCCGAAGAGTCACGTAGTTTTGAAAATCAAGATTCCATTTCAGAACAACCATTTGAACTTGCCCAAACTCCAAATGATATTGATAGTTTGGCAAGTTATCCTTTTCCTGAAATAGAATTTGAAAATGATTATGATCCTGAACCCTAACTTAGTGATTCAATTCTATTTCCTGATTCGATTATGACTCCGATATCTTCACCTGACTTCAATCTTTTTCCGGAGTCAACATTGGATCCTGTACCAATCATAAAGAAATTGAATCACCCATCTTTGAGGATCATGTTGAACTTGACCAACTTTACAATTTTGAAAATCCCATGGATAAATTGGCAAGTTCTCCATTTTTTGATATTGAACTCAATGAGATATGTGACCTAGATTCTCACATATGTGATCCAGTTCAACTTTCTGAATCAATATTGACTCTTGTTTTATTACCAAACTTGAATAATATTCTAGAGTCAGTTTTGATTCCCCCACCTATCATTCCTGAACTGGAATCACCCATATTAGGTCACATTCCATTGTTGGAAAATACATGTGGACTGGAGTTTCAACTTCTTGACTTGGACCCAATTTCTGAACCTATTTCGACTCCTGAACCTTTACTTGACTTAAGTCACCTTCCTGAGTCGGTATTAGTTCCTGTCCTTCCTGAGTCCAAGTCAACCGTTCTATCATTTCATACTCCATTCTGGGACGAGGTGGTTGACAAATTTGACTCCGAATTAGTTATGGAACATGGAAATTAGATGGGGTCAAATATTTAATAAAAATCCTTCATGGATATATCTTTTTAATGGGTTATATTAAAGATAGTGCTGGTGGGTTCCTCCGAGACCCAAGAAAAGTTGATTGGGCCGCGTTTCGTGGACCAATCAGACCACCACCGGAACCACCATCTTAAGGTAACACTTTCCTTCCCTGTCGTCTTTTTCATGCATCTATGCATTAATTCATACATTGAGGACAATGCATGAGATAGGTGTGGGGGAGGGTCTAACATAACTTTTCTTTTGTTAAAAAAAAATGACATTTTTCTTTACTTTTAAAAACTTTTTGAAAAATAGAAACAATATTTTGACTTATTTTTGTAAGAAATTAAGTTAATTTTAAGGAATAGGAAAATTCAAATTAGGATTTCTTATACTTGGTCAAAATAAAATATTTGTTTGATTTTTAGAGTTAGGAAGATAATTTGTCAAAGTAATTTGGTCTTGAACTTTACCTCGATGAAATATGCACACTTCATACACTTACACACTTAGGGTTCAAAAACAAAGATTCTTATGCCTTATAAAATATATATATATATATATATATATATATATATTATATATATATATAAACAAATCTAATTATTGATTAGCTAGGTGCTTTGGCCTAAGAAAGCCTTAGTATTTATGCAAAAGATAATTAGATGAGTTTGAAAAAAAAAGTCTAATTATTGACTAGCTAGGTGCTTTGGCCTAAGCAAGCCTTGGTATTTATGCGAAAGATGATTAGATAAGTTTGAAAAGAAAATTCCTCTGATTAAGCTGGGTATTTGTGCCTAATAAAGCTTAAGTATTTACGCCTAAAAGAGGTTCATATAATAAATCCTTAGTTTTGTGGCCTTGTTTGCTCGAGTCCTTAAGTCCTAGGGGTGTCTTCTCACTTGGTGCCCTAAGACCGTCTGGTTTGGGAGTCATCGATTAAAGGCTCGTTACATGGGCAGATTAGAAAGCATAATAAAACTAAGGAATAATACCACAAAAAAAGTATATATATAAAAATAAATAAGGCATAAGAGTTAGAGTTAATGAACCCTTAGTCAAAATTTTCACATTCACAAGGTGCATATGACTTAGGGTAAAGTAATAGACTAGATGAGAAGCACAATTTGACTCCTTACTTTGATTGATAACAAATTTTTGAATAGAGACTAAGTTTAGGAATGAAAAATTCGGCTTTCCTATAACTTATAGATTGCTTAGATCTTACAATCATATTTCAAATATTTTCTCTTTCAAAATGCTTTTCGAAAATATTAACTTTTTATTTCTCTTTCTTTATGGATTTTGTGGGTATAATCCGCTGAAAACCCTCACGAGACAAAACTCGTCCTCTAGGGGGAACCTAGAGGTTTAACGGCTTGTTGCACATGCTCAGTGCAATCGCGCGACCTGCGAAAGTGGTCTAATAATCCTTAGTATAATTTAGTTGTTTTGCTCGAGGACGAGCAAAAGATAGGTATGGGGGTGTGATTGGTTGCTAATGTTGCATATTTAATGTCACATTTCCATACTTATTTTAGAATAAAAGCCTGCATTATCCTAATTATTTGTTTAATTTATTTGCAGGCCCAATCCTTAAGGAGATGAAGAGAAATGAGCCCAAAAGCCCACCAGAATTCTGAATTAAATCAGAATTAATTCGTACACATAAAATCAGGGCAAAATTAAGAGGTTGAAACCGGTTGAGAAGAATCCTCTCAGAATCGATCGGTTAAAGCCAAGAATCCAAGGCCATTTCATCAGAATCCGGAGCTCAAACGACAAAACCAACAAAGGATAAAGCCAGAAGAAGACCCCGGAGAGACCCACCAACAGGGTGTGGCCACCTGGCCACACCCTTGCCGCGGAAACGCGGCTTGGGCCGCGTTTCCGCGGCTTTGTTGGGGAGTTAGGGGGAGCGTTTGCTCCCCCGAGCTCCCCGGGATCCTAGTTGTTGGGTATTCTGCCTATAAAAGGCCATATTGTGCACTGAAAATGGACGTCAAGGCATATTAGGATTTAGCTTACTTTTCATTCCTTAGTTTAGGTTTTTAGTCTTTCTTTTTATGTATGTAATTTGTATGTAACTTAGGGTAGAAGAAGATTCATGTAAGTAAGAGAGAGGGGCTGAAGTTGAGAGTGACACCGACGATGTACCCTCCTCCTTTCTTTCATTGTCTTAAGCAATAAAGGTAAACTTTTATTTATGTTCGTTTCTTTACTTTCCTTTTCTTTTGTTTGCTTTCCTCTTCCTCTTTCTACTTTACCTTGGTTGTGTTTGTTGAGTTTACAAGTGAAATCCAAAGCAAGTATAACTAAGCTACGTGAGAGCCAGCGATAGTTCATGAAGACGTTCTCCTCTTCCAAGATCCGCATCACTTCGTTCTTGCTAGGCTTGACGATATAATGTGCCCGGGGACTGAGCTCGAGCTTATGATCTATGCGTTGAACGCCTCCGAAGCAAGGTAGAACATGCAACGGTTTCCAGGTAAGTCATCACTCAACCTAGGTAAGTATTTCTACACATTTCTTTCTTTCTTTTCTTTTACTTCTTTAGTATAGATCACCAACCATCTCCTCCAACTCTTTCTTCTCCACTTCATTGTACATAGTCGCTTTTATTGTTTTCTAATTTTCCACCTTCTTCATCTTTCATTCTCTTCTAACATAATATGATTCTTTCACTTTTTCTTAACTTAAAAACAGAGAAGAACCTTCGCTTTTATTCTTAACGATTTCAATAAAGAACCGTAAAGCTTCCATCGTAAACCCTCCTTATGGATCACGACCCGCATAGCCACTTGCTATAGCGGAAGAATTGAGCACTTGCACACTTCTTTTCTTAAGTTCTATAATTTCGTTTTTTGTGTGCAGGTTTAGCCTCAATCAAGTACAAATGCCACTTACAAGTTTACAGAAGGAAAACTCGAGAGACGTGCAAGGGGGCCTGGAAGGATAGGGCCCTGGACGGTCTGCCGGTGATCATGCTACCGCTACACCTCTCAGGTCAGCAACTGGGAGAATCCACAAGCTCCAATTTTCAGGACCTGGATATGAGGATCCAGGGGAGTTAGAACTCCCCGGCGAATGGTGATGCTAATGCCAAGTAGCGTGCATAGATAAGCACACGTGTATCGATAAATCTGGATCATAAATATGCATTGAAAACCGTGTAATGAGCACAAGCATACAGATTCATGAGAGACATAGCAGGTGATATCTAGCAGAGAATATGCATGTTATAATAAGATAAGAGCAAGTAAGAGGCGAGAAGTAAAGTAGATGTGCAACACCAGATATCTTCTAAACTAACAAAAATCGATAAAACTGATAAAACCAAATAAAATCGAATACGAGTAAAACCAGTCGTACAAGCTTAGGTCACGGCTCCATGAGACTAGTACATCGAAGGAATAATTCAAATAAGGAAACCCTCATCTATATACCTTTATCTCATGTTACCAACTGATCGTACACATGTTTTGCATTCTTTTCATTACACTCCTACATTTATCGTGTAATAAATCTGCTAATTTCTTTGTCTTAAACGTCTATTTTGTAGAAGATAATAATAAAGAGAAAGAGGATTAAACCAAATAAATACCAGTTAAAATCAGATTTAACTGGATCTATTTTGTTAGCTGAGGATGATCCTAGATCTAGTTAGAACAAATTAAGGATTGGGGCAAATATTCAGCTGAAGATCAGAGCAAATCAGAAAGATAATACCAATTGAAAATCAATAAAATTTAGATTTTTATAAATCCATTTTGGTTAGCTAAAGATCAATTGAGGATAATATCAAATACACAGAGATAAATGGATAGAAGATGATCAACAGATGAGATGAAGCAAGTTTGACTCAGATTCTGACTGGATATATTTTAGTATTTAAATCATAACTTTCGCTACCGAATCTCAAATCTGATGATTCAAGATGATCCAGAAAGAGGACTTACAGGGTTACAACTCTTATGTTGATTACTATTTCTAATTCTGTCATTTGATAAGTGATATTCAGTAAGAAACACGCAAACAAACTGCAGATCAGAACTGAATATCCACTTCAAATCAAGTTTGGAGATAAGGAGGATTCAAATTCAGAAATAGTCAGCTTTCCCTATCTTCATACTCCTCTAACCTCTGATTTCTTCTATAAATCCTGCAATCTCAAAGGCAAGGGGGAACGACGATGCAGAGATAGGAGTTAGTCCAGTTTTTCATTCTTTATAGTGTAGGTTTTGTTTTTCTTTCCATGTAATTTTCAGTTTTAATTTATTTAACTGAGAGAAGAAACGAGTTTCATAGAGGAAGGAGATCAAGTTTGTACTGAGAGTGACACCGGTGTAAGTAAGCCTTTCTTTCATTGTTATTAGAATCGAATCAAAGTTTCTTTTCTTCTTTACGCTTGTTTTAGTGTACTCTCCTCTGATATGTTGCAATCAAGAGAATCTGATAGCCTCGAGACTGCTTAGCCGTTACAAGTGCCCTTGATGGCCTATGGTGATGAACAACCCTTCTCTTGCTAGTCTAGTTTGCCCTTTTATTCGTAGTGTAGATCGAGAATGGGGAAAATCCTATACGCCATGCTTGATTACCTTCAAAGACAAGGTAAGTTGTCGCAACGGATCCAAGGTATATGAGCACTGAAGAGGTAAGTAATTTTTAGGTTGGTTCTTTTCTTTTATTCTTTAGTTTCAATATCACAATCTCTAACCATTTTTATCATCCTTTTCAATTTCTTTGTATATAATCCATTTTTCATTTTCCCACCTTCTTAATCTACCATTTTCTCCCTAACTAACTTTAACCTAATTTTTCTCTTTTCTTTTAAAGAACTAAAGAAGAACTTTAACCATACTTTGTATCTTAAAAGAAGACTTACTAAAAAGCTTCTATCGCTAGTCCCTCCTTATGGATTACGACCCGCATAGCCACTTACTATCGCGGTAGAATTGAGCACTTGCACTCTTTATTTTAAAAGTTTTAAAATTTTGTATTTGTGTGCAGGTTCGACCTCAATCACCAACTAGAGTTACAAAACAACACAACAAATTGTACATTAGCATCTTATCATAATTGGGGTCGTCTAAGTCGTAGGCTTCAGTATGTGTCCCATTCCATATACTTTCACTTATAACTTATAAAACAAGTTATTTGGAAACTGATGAAGTTTGACGAACCATGTTTAGGATGGGCCCCATACATGCACGGGACAACGGTCTAAGAGAATCCGGTCTGAGCCAGAATGTACCACTAGGTACCTGGACTTATTATACGCCCGAACAGGAATAGAGTATCACAGATCCCATAAAAATAGACCTAGGTCGTGTGCATACTCTGTAGGAATAAACAAGAGTAGGGTGCCAGCACACCCCACGGAATCCCTGCTGGCCGCCAGGTGATCCCTCAAGTATGTGGCCACGCGTGACTCGATAAGACCATCATTAACATGACTACTCAGGACCCATCAGTTTCCCCCAAACCGAGTGCAAGTTGTCTTATTATAATTTAATATGGAATTATCAATTCACGAGAATAGCAGGAGCAGGACATGATCAGGAATTCAGAATTACATGAGTACATGTATAACAGGAGTACAGGTTACTATATATAATACAGGATAACAGGTCACTGTATATAATACAGAATAACACGGTAGGATTCCTGTAAATGTGATAATCACAGGTCAAGTGTTAACATGATAGATGGCAGGTGATAAGCCATATCATAATAGGGAGCAAGTGTCAAGTAGTAGCATGTCGGGTGTCAGGTGATAACACATCAGTTGTCAAGTGATACAGAAAGGTGTTAGGTATTAGCATGTAGATGATAGGTATCACGTAATAGCATGTCAAGTGTTAACATATCATGTATGTATATGGCAAGTGACAGGCTAATAGTTGAGCACAATCAAGCAGAGCTGAACAAGTTGGAGGTACGGACAGCAAACAGTGTTTAACATTAGAGCACCTGGTGAGGCTACCAGGACAACTCGGCTTAAAGTGCGAGTAGAAAATTTGGCAGCATCTCGCCTAGACGACTCTAATGGTAAAATGTTGAGAACTAAGCATGCCTACCAGGCGGAGCTGAAAGACCTGACGGTCTAAGTGCACTCCTCTTTCGAGGAAGTAGACGAGAGCCCGGAGGCTGAAGTACGCTCGGGGTTGGTGCACACTCGATAACTACAACGAAACTCATAAGGGTACAGGCTTAGAACCATTGGGTAGCCATCCAGGGAGTTAGGAGAAACCTAGAGTTAGTACAAGAGTACCTGCGATGTTAGTACCATGTGAGCATACTATATTGTGATAATGTCTAATCTATCGTGGAGTAATGAAGCCTGAAGGCTGAGTAGAGAGCCCAGGACCAAAGTACGCTCAAGGTCTAAGCGCACTATCGGTAGCTACCACAAAACTCATAAGGGTACAGGCTTAAAACCATTGGGTAGCCATACCGGTAGTGGGCGAAAACCCAGAGTCAGTACAGGAGTACCCGCACAAGTTGTTCCACACTATTACAAGTATTACAGTATATCAGTCCGGTACAAGTCAAGTCATGTCCATAGAATACAACACACCCACCCTAACATCATATCGAACTGATACTAAATACAACACAATACTAATTTTAATACAAGTTCATTTTTGTGAGGAAAGTCACTCACCTAAAGCACCAATTATTAAAGCTTTACACGACCGAATTCCCAAGCAAGGAAAAACACGAAGCGAGCGAAGGAGAGGGGGCTTGGCCCTAGGGTGGCCGCTCGCTCTGTAGGTGGTATGCCACCTCTTGGTGGCCTAGGTAGTGGCTAGCCTCAAGGAGGAGGAGTGAGAGAGGAAGGGAAGGGTGATGGCGTTGGTGGTGGTGTTATTTGGTGAAGGAGATAGATTTTGATGGAGGAATGAAAGGAAAGTGAAGAAGGTGATGGTGAAGGTGATGTTGGAGGTTCAAGTAGTGGTGGAGGATGTGGTGTTGTGATGGTGAAAGTGATGGTGGTGGTGGTAGCGGAGAAGAATATATTAGATGGAGATGAGAAGGGTGTATAAAAGATGGTGGAGGTGACGTTGTTGAAGGTGGTGGAGATGTTGCCGGAATAGTCTCCAGAATGGTCGTCGGAGTGGTCGCCGGAGATTTTGCCAGAGAAACGGGCTTGGTTCCTAGCCAAGCATGGTGGTCGGCCTAGGGTTAGGTGGTGGAGTGGTAGTTTTGTGGTAGGGTTAAGTGGTGGTGGTAGTTTTGGAGAAAGTAAAGGAGATGGTTGGTTTTTGGTGGTATTTTCAAGTTTGTGGTGGAATAAATGGAGAGGGAGGAGGAAGAAGATGATGGTAGGGGGTTGGATAAGTTGTAATTATTGTGGTTATGGTGGAGATGAAGGAAGAGTTGATGGTAGTTAGGATTTTGATGGAGAAATGAAAAGGGAAGAAGAAAAGGGTTTTGTATTTGATGTTGGAGTTAAAGGGGAAGAAAAAAGAATTAAGGTAAGGGGTTTTTTGTAAAATGGAGAGGGGTTAGGTGTCTTTGGCCGGCCATGGTGATGGGAGAGGGTATTGTGTGGTTTGGGATATTTTGGAGGAGATATTTTGGTGGAAAGGTATAGAATGTAATGGAAGAATGGAGAAGTTTTTAGAATATGGTGGAAGGAAAAGGAGGGAAAGAAAAAGGAAAAAGAAAAGAAAAGAAAAAAAGAAAATATTTGATTAGAAGAAAAGTGAAAATAATTAGAGTGATGGATTCCCCAGATCGGTTGCGGATGTGGAAAACTTTCAGAAAAATACCAGAATCGTTCAAAAATCAAGTATATCGGAACGACCCGGAATAATTCTCAAAAATCTAGAATCTTATTCTAAGAATTGTGGTTAAATCTGTTTCAAGAAATTCTTTATGGTTTTCAAATTAAAAATTCTGGAATTGACCACCGATATCGGTCGACACCAAATCTGGCGAAAATCTGTTAAATTCTGAAAATCTCTAAAAAATGAATTAAGATAGTAAATATTATTCTAAGAAAATATGTAAAAGTAGTTTCTCAAAATTTGACTCCATTTGTAAATTAAAAAAATCTGGGAATAAATCAGCGGTTCCGATTAATCCCGATTTTAGGGTTTTTATAAAAATAATTCAGAAAAAATCTGAAAAATCATGAAAAATTCTAAAATATTGAAAAATAGTGTTTGAAACTAAAATCGGTCAAATCTGACTACTAAAAAGTCTAAACTGAGCAATATATTAGGATCAAATCCCCGATTCAGACTAGGGTGACTCCGAGTTCACGAATCCAGATCCAAGTCAAAACGATCAAATAAATAATCATAAAACAAAATAAATATCAAAAAAATATGATCAAAAAAATCTGAATACGCAACTAAGTACGTGTTCTGTGAGCGGGGTTTTACATTCCATCCACCTTACAAAAATTTCGTCCTCGAAATTTCGATAAGGAGAAGATGAACACAGGAGAGACTAGGGTTGACAATGATAGTATGATAAAGTGGAAAGGATAAGAAAGATTACCAACACAAAATACAAAAGAAAGATTACCAACTCAAAATACAAAAGATCAGGGGTAGCGGTTACAGTGATATCCTCATGGTCCCTGTTCTGGACACTGGGCTTCATATTCTGCTACTATTTTGTCTGTTGCCTCTGTTTCTCTGTTGTCACGTAGTAGACTTGGCCTCTTCCATTGTCTGCTCTAGTTCTTGCTCTCCTCTATGGCTGATCATACTATTGGGGTGGCAGATGACCTCTTCTGTCATCGGGTTCTGGGTTCCTTCTCAATTGTGGGGCCAGAAGTGCTGGGGGTGCTGCTCGTGCTAGAAATATTGGTGGTGTTGGATAAGTCCTCTTGAATGGACAATCACCCATCGAGTGATTGTCAGATCCGCATACCAAACATAGCCTATTAGCCTTTCGGCAATTGCGTTTGATGTGTCCGGGCTTTCGACAGTACCCGCATATCATCTGCTGAAGGGGAGGTCAGAATGGTCGCTTGACTATCAGGCTGTTGGTGGTCCTGGCTGCGTCTTCTTCATTTATCACTTGAAAGGGCCTTTTTACTGGCTTATTCTGCACCTGGTTCACGCTCTTCTTCTCCAGTCCTCATTCTACTTCACAAGAAATGGAGAGAACCTGCGAGTATGTCTTTAGCTGTTGAGGAATAAGAAACATCTGGATATCCATCTTCAGCCCATATTGAAATCGGCTTGCCCATTTTTCTTCGCTGTCACCATGTAGGGGGCAAACCTACTAAGCCTCAAGAATTCGGCGATATATTCATCCACAGACCGGTTCCGCTGTTGTAGCCGAATAAATTGTTCTTTCATTTCCTTCTGAGCTGTTACAGGGAAGAATCTTTCGTAGAAACCCTTCGAGAACTAGTCCCAGGTGATAGGTTTCTTTAGTATTGCTTCTTCTGCCAACCATCATTTTCTGGCCACATCCGTCAATTGTATCTTGGCCACTTCCACCTGATTCTCGTCAGGGACTTGGGCGGCCTTCAAAATATCTGTCATGTCTACCAGCTACTGTTTTGCATCCAGGGGCTTCTCTGTACCTGAAAAGATCGCCGGCTGAAATCTTCTGAAGTCTAACACGTTGCCTGGCCTCTGCTCTCAGGGTGCAACCGACAGTCATTGACGTAGAAGCTCTGTCTACTGTTTTTGACTCTGCATCATCCCTTAAAGTACCCTCATCATACCATCATTGTCTCTACTGGATCCATCTTGAGGGGTACTAGAACCGTTACGTGTTCCCCGTCTTTCCATATCTGGGTTGGTTGAAGGGGGAACAAGAAGGAGCTTGACGGTAAAAAAATGAAGGGTCTCAGGATTCAAGAAATGGATCAGAAGAAAAAGAGATAACTCTGCACTTGTAGTTGGATTGTATAACCAGGACTCTTGTATTCTAGTTACAAATTTCTTTACCATTAATTTGTCGTCTGGATGTACGGAGGATGTAAGAGTGCCTAGGCTCTTATACCATCCTGTAACGCCCTGACCCCACGGGTACGGAGACGTTACTGCGACGTATATACGCAGGTCAGAAATACCCTCACGTATATACGCTAAGCATCAGTACATGCAAGAATCAGAGTTCGAAAGTACGTGGTGCATTATTCATTTCAACATATGAGTACAATTACAAAGTTATCACCAGATATGACACAATATTATAAGAATATTACTTCACTGATAGGCACAAATGCGAGAATTCAAAAAGATGTATAAGTATAAACAGTACAAATGGCGCTCACAACTTTACAGAAGGAAAACTCGAGAGACTTGCAGGGGGGCTGGAAAGATAGGGCTCTGGACGGTCTACTAGTGATCCACGCTATCGCTGCACCTCTCAGGTCAGCAACTGGGAGAATCCACAAGCTTCAAGTTTCAGGACCTGAATATGAGGATCCAGAGGAGTCAGAACTCCCTGGCGAATGGTGATGCTAATGCCAAGTGGCGTGCATAGATAAGTACACGTGTATCGATAAATATGAATCATAAACATGCATTGAAAATCGTGTCATGAGCATAAGCATACAGAAACAGGAGAAATATAGCAGGTGATATTCAGCAGAGAATATGCATGTTATAATAAGATAAGAGCAGGTAAAGAGGCGAGAAGCAAAGTAGATAGGGCAACACCAGATATCTCCTAAACTAACAAAAATCGATAAAACTGATAAAACCAAATAAAATCGAATATGAGTAAAATCATTCGTACAAGCTTAGGTCATGGCTCCATGAGACTAGTACATCAAAGAAATAATCCAAATAAGGAAACTCTCATCTATATACCTTTATCCCATGTTACCAACCCAAGTTACAAAACAACACAACAAGTTGTTTATTAGCATCTTATCATAATTGGGGTCGTTTAAGTTGTAGGCTTCAGTATGCGTCCCATTCCATATACTTTCACTTACAACTTATAAAGCAAGTTATTTGAAAACTGATGACGTTCGACGAACTATGTTTAGGATGGGCCCCGTATATGTCTGAAACAACAGTCCAGGAGTATCCGGTGCTGAGCCGGAATGTACCACTAGGTACCGAGACTTATTGTACGCCCGAACAGGAATAGAGTATCACAGATCCCATAGAAATAGGCCTAGGGCATGTGCATATCTCGGCAGGAATAAACAGGAGTAGAAGTGCCAGCACATCCCACGGAATCCCTGGTGGCCGCCAGGTGATCCCTCAAGTATGTGGCCACGCGTGACTAGATAAGACCACCATAAACATGATTATTCATGACCCATCAGTTTTCCCCAAACCGGGTGCAAGTTGTCTTATTATAATTAAATATGTAATTATCAATTCATGGGAATAGCTGGAGTAGGACATGATCAAGAATTCAAGAGTACATGAGTACATGTATAACAGGAGTACAAGTCACTATATATAATACAGGATAACAGGTCATTGTATATAACACAGGATAACACGGTAGGATTCCCGTAAATGTGATAATCACATGTCAAGTGTTAACATGATAGATGGTAGGTGATAAGTCATGTCATAACAGGGAGCAAGTGTCAAGTAGTAGCATGTCAGGTGTCAGGTGATAACACATCAGTTGTCGAGTGATACAGACAGGTGTTAGGTATTAGCATGTAGATGAAAGGTATCACGTAAGAGCATATCAAGTGCTAACATATCAAGTATGTTTATGGCAAGTGACAGGTTAATAGCTGAGCACAATCAAGCAGAGCTGAGCAACAAACAGTGTTTAACGCTAGAGCGTCTGACGAGGTTACCGGGATAACTCAGCTTAAAGTGCGAGTAGAAAATCCAGCAGCATCTTGCCTAGACGAATCTAATGGTAAAGCGTGAGAGCTAAGCTTGCCTACCAGGCAAAGCTGAAAGACCTGACGGTCTAAGCGCACTCCTCTTTCGAGGAAGTAGGTAAGAGCCCGGGGGCTGAAGTATGCTCAGGGTTTAGGCGCACTCTCGATAGCTACCACGACACTCTTAAGGGTACAGGCCTAGAACCATTGGGTAGCCATCCCGGGAGTGGGAAGAAACCAAGAGTCAGTACAAGAGTACCTGCGATGTTACCACGTGAGCATGCTATATCGTGATAATGTCTAATCTATCATGGAGTAATGAAGCCTGAAGGCTGAGTAGAGAGCCCGAGACCAAAGTACGATCGGAGTTTAAGCGCACTACTGTAGCTACCACGAAACCCATAAGGGTACAGGCCTAAAACCATTGGGTTGTACTGAAACCCATAGTCAGCACAAGAGTACCCGCACGAGTTGTTCCACACTATTACAAGCATTACAGTATATCAGTTCGGTACAAGTCAAGACATGTCCACAGAATACAACATACCCACCCGTAACATCACACCGGACTGATACTAAATACAACACAATACTAATTTTAATACAAGTTCATTATAGTATATCAGTTCAGTACAAGTCAAGACATGTCCACAGAAGAATAGATGAGATGGAGATGGAAAGGGTGTATAAAAGATGGTGGAGGTGACGTTGTTGAAGGTGGTGGAGATGTCGCCGGAATAGTCACCGGAATGGTCGCTGGAGTGGTCGCCGGAGATGTTGCCAGAGAAAGGGGCTTGGCTCCTAGCCAAGCATGGTGACCAGCCTAGGCTTAGGTGGTGGAGTGGTGGTTTTGTGGTAGGGTTAAGTGGTGGTGGTAGTTTTGGAGATGGTAAAGGAGATGGTGGTTTTTGGTGGTATTTTGGAGTTTGTGGTGAAATAAATGGAGAGAGTGAAGGAAAAAGATGATGGTAGAGGGTTGGATAAGTTGTAGTTGCTATGTTTGCGGTGGAGATGAAGGAAAAGTTTATGGTAGTTACGGTTTTGATGGAGAAATGAAAAGGGGGAAAAAGAAAAGGGTTTTGTATTTGGTGTTGGAGTTAAAGGGGAAGAAAGAAGAATTAAGGTGAGGAGTTTTTTGTAAAATGGAGAGGGGTGAGGTGTCTTTTGCCAGCCATGGGGATGAGAGAAGGTGTTGAGTGGTTTGGGATATTTTAGAGGAGATATTTTGATGGAAAGGTGTAGAATGTAATGGAAGAATGGAGAATTTTTTGGAATATGGTGGAAGGAAAAGGAGGGAAAGAAAAAGGAAAAAAGAAAAGAAAAGGAAAAAAATTAAAATATCTGATTGGAAGAAAAAGTGAAAATAATTAGAGTGACAGATTCCCCGGATTCGGTTGCGGATGCGGAAAACTTTCGGAAAAATACCCGAATCGTCCGAAAATCAAGTATCTCGGAACGACCCGTAAAAATTCTCAAAAATCAAGAATATTATTTTAAGAATTATGGTGAAATATTTTTTAAGGAATTCTTTATGATTTTTAAATTAAAAATCTTGGAATTGATTAACGATATAAGTCGACACCAAATCTGGCGGAAATCTGTTAAATTTTAAAAAATTTTGAAAAATGTATTAAGATAGTAAATATTATTCTAAGAAAATATGTGAAAGTGGTTGCTTAAAATTCAACTCCATTTGTAAATTAAAAATTCTGGGAATAAACCAGCGGTACAAATTAATCCTGATTTTAGGGGTTTTATAAAAAATAATTCAGAAAAAATCTTGAAAATTCTAAAATATTAGAAAATAGTGTTTGAAAATAAAATTGGTCAAATCAGATTACCGAACAGACTAAACCAAGTAATGTACTAGAATCGGATCCCCGGTTCAGATTAGGGCAGACTCCGAGTTCACGAATCTGGATCCAAGGCAAAACGATCACATAAATAATCATTAAACAAAACAAATATCAAAAAATATGATCAGAAAATCTGAATACGCAAATAAGTACGCATTCTGCGAGCAGGGTGTTACAAAAATGATTAACTTGTAGTCAAAGTCTGCTTTATACCTCCTGTGGACAATCAACCAGTTAGGAGGTATCTAGGTCAAGGTTCCTTAGACTAGGCTTAGTTGCTTTTTCTTGTTGATAATTGGTGAACTTGTTTGTGGTAGTGTTTGTGCATGCAAGTGTAGTCTAGAGACCCAAATTCATCTAGGTTAACTAGAAACACATCACCACCCAAGCTTGAATTAAAACCAGATCTGGTTGTGGCTCAATCGACATCTTTGCATGATAGGTTCTATCCCATTAGAACTACACTTCCATCTTGCATCCAACTTTCATCGATACTTTCATCGATTAGTGAACACAACTTTAAGCTCAAGTCTCAATTCATCAACACACTCCCTAAGTTTCATGACTTAGAGTCCGTAGATGCTTATTTCTTCATAAGAGAATTTGACAAAATATACTTAATGATGAAAATCCCACACATTATAGATGATGCTATTAGGTTGAGATTTGTCCCATTTGCTCTTAAGGACTTAGCCAAGAAATAACTTTACAGTTTAGTGGCCAGCTCTATCACATCATGGGATGGTTTCATCAAGATCTTCTTGAAGAAATTCTATCCAATTCATAAGACCGCTCTCATTAGGAAGAACATCATGCAGTTTGAGTAAGAACTTAGTGAACCGTTTTGGAGGTACTTTGAACGCTTCAAAGACATCTTTGTCTAATGTCCTCATCATAGAATATAGAGATGGCGACAATGCCAAATTCTTTATGACGATATAAACTATTCAACTAAGACCCTCTTAGAAACCATGTGCCAAGGGGAGTTCCTGCAAAAGGATGAAAATAAAGGATGGGATTTATATGAGAATCTAGGTGAAAAGACCATCCAATGAGAACTGACTAATGAAAACTCTAGAAATTCAAACTCTATCTCTTTAAAAGAGGTCTCCATTCTATTGAATCATCCAAAGCAACCGAGGCTAGAATAGCAAACCTAGTGAGAAGACTGAAAGTTTTAGAAACTAAGAAACCAAGTCCAGTCAATCAAGTCAGCGTAAACCAATTTTCAACTCTGGGTTGTACTTACTGTCAAGTCATGAATCATGTGTTTGAGGAGTGTCCAGTGTTTCAAGCTTAACAATAATTTCTGAACCAATGAATGCGACCTTTTCAAGGCTCAACAATAATCCTTATGCACAAACGTACAATCCTAACTGGAAAAAATCACCCGAATTTCTCATAAAGCCAAAACAACAATGGCTACTCACAGTCAAACCATTCAAATAACTTCCAACATTCCAATAGTTCTTTCAATCATCAACCTAACTTTTTAAATTACCATCACAATTCTTCCAACCATCCGCCTAATTTTTCAAATTATCAATAAAACTTTCCCAACAAAGCTCCACAAACTTCCTTTCAGAATCCTCAACTTGAGAGGAGAATGACTGATTTTGAGAAAAACATGGAAAGGTACATGAAAAATTAAGATTCCATCATGCAAATAATACAGAGGCTAGAGGTTAAAATGAGCCAGTTAGCCATTCCATAGAATGAGAGGCTAAAGGATACCTTACCCAGTCAGCCAGTAACGAATCCTAAGAATTCTTAACAAGCACATTTGGCTGAGGATCAATCATTGAATCAATATAATGTTGTTCATACATTAAGGTCGGGAAAGAAAGTTGATAATCAAGTGTCAACACTATCCAATTCCATTCAGCACAACTACACACAAGCATCTACCTCATCTAGTCCTTATTCTTCCAAATCTGCAACGGATAAGTCAACCAGTCAGGTACACAAGCCTATAGTACCGTTTCCTAATAGGCTAAAAAATAATAAGCAGAATTCACACATGGATAAGATAATTGAGATCTTCAATCAAGTGAAGATAAATGTGTCACTTCTTGATGCCATCCAACAAGTCCCATCCTATGCAAAATTTCATAAGGACATGTGCAACAAGAAGAGAAAGACTAATATTCTCAAAAAATTCTTAGCCACTAATATTAGTGAGCTACTATCGGGTCCGATCCCTATCAAGTACAAGGATCCGAGTTGTCCTACCACTGTCTGCATTATAGGACAAGCCGAGATTAATCGTGTTACGCGATCTTAGTCCAACTCGAGTCACAATCTAACTGGCTGACCGTTCAGTAAAAGTTCCCAAAGGAAAAATTAATGATGTCCTTATCCGGGTCGGGGAGTTTATCTACCCCGTTAATTTCATAGTTCTTAAGACACAACATATGTCCAATTCTAGAGCTCAAACTCCTGTTATCCTAACGCGCCCATTCCTAACTACTGCCAAAGCTATTAGGAACTGTAGGAATGGGTCCATGAGGTTAACCTTTGGGGACATGACTAGAGAAATTAATGTCTTCAGCCTAGAAAAGAAACCCCATGATGTTGAGGATCAAATATTTGAAGTCAACCTCATTGAGAACTTGACAAGTGAACTAGAGAAGAATTAAAATTAGAAACTGATTGTGACTTTGAGTTAGAGTCTGAAGACTTTAACCTTGATCAGGTTGTCGAGTCTGCTGTAAATTGGGCCTCAAACCCTGTTTCACCAAATGTGGAGCCAATAAATTTGACTCCTCCTTCCAGTGAGCCTTCCCCTTCCTTAGAAATGAAAGTCTTACTTGCGCATCTTAATACGTCTGTCTAGGCGAACAAGAGACCTTTCCTATCATAATTGTCTCCCATTTAAATGACGGGCAAGAAGAGAATCTTAAAATAATTCTGAGAAAATATAGGGAAGCTATTGGTTGGACTATGACCGACATAAAGGGATTGAGTCCAGCCATAGCTCAATATCATATTTATATCAATGAAGAAGCGACACTAAAAGGAGATCCGTAGCGTAGGTTAAACCCTATAATACAAGAGGTTGTTCATACTGAAATTGTAAAACTCTTAGACAATGGGATAATCTATCCCATCTCTGATAGCCAATGGGTCAGTCCTGTCCACGCGGTTCCTAAGAAATCTAGTTCACCGTAGTGAAAAATGAGAATAAAGAGTTAGTCCAAACTCGATTTCCCATGAAAATTCGAGTTTGTATTGACTATAGGAAGCTTAATGCAGCTACTCAAAGGACCATTTCCTACTTCCCTTCATTGATCAAATACTTGAACGTTTGGTTGGCCACGAGTATTACTGTTTCTTGGATGGTTACTCGGGGTATAATCAGATTTCCATTGCTCCGGAGGACCAAGAAAAGACTACTTTCACATGTCCATTTGGGACATTTGCTTATCGTTGAATGCTTTTTGGCTTGTGCAATGCCCCAACAATGTTTCAACGTTACATGTTAAGTCTTTTCTCTGATATGGTAGAAATTCTCTGATATGGTAGAACGATTCTTAGAAATTTTCATGGATGATTTCTCCATCTATGGAGATTCATTCACTCAATGTCTCCACCATCTAGAACTTGTCCTCCAACATTGTGTTGAGAAAAATCTGACACTTAACTGGGAGAGATGTCACTTTATGGCAAGATATAGAATTGTCTTGGGTCATGAAATCTCTAAGAAAGGAATTGAAGTGGCAAGATTGAGGCTATTGCTAAGCTCCCCATGCCCAAAATGTGAAGGATATTCGATCCTTCATAGGACACGCCAGTTTCTACTGAAGATTTATCAAGAACTTTAGCAAGGTTGCTAGACGCTTAACTAATTTTTTAGCTAAGGATGTGTCCTTAACTTTTGATAATGAATGTATAAATTCTTGGGAGAAACTTAAGAAAGAGCTTATTTCTGCACCAATCATATCTGCACCGAATTGTTCTAAGCCGTTCGAAATCATGTGCAATGCTTCTAATTTTGCCATAGGCGCTGTCGTAGGGTAGCGCATTGATAACAAGTAGCACGTGATTTATTACTCTAGTAGAACTCTCAGCAATGCTCAAATGAACTGCACTACAACCGAGAAGAAATTCTTGGCAATAGTGTTTGCTTTAGAGAAATTTTGTCCCTATCTACTAGGGTCCAAAGCCACAATTTTCACTGATCATTCTGTGCTAAGATACCTCATGATGAAGAAGGATGCCAAGGCTCGGTTCATTCGTTGGATCCTCCTTCTTCAAGAATTCGATCTCGAATTCGACATAAGAAAGGCATAGAAAATGTCGTTGTTGACCATCTCTCGTGTATTCTAAACTTTCCATGCAACGAATTGCCCATAAATGATTACTTTCCCGATGAAAAACTCTTAGCTGTCTTTAGGGAATCTTGGTTTGCTAATATAGTGAATTACTTAGTCATAAATCAAACTCTATTTCATTGGTTGAAAAATGATGTATATCATTTCTTATCTCAAGTTCGGTATTTTTTTTGGGAGAAAACGTATCTTTTTAAGTACTTTCTGACTAAATTATTAGGAGATGCATTCCCGATGAAGAATTAAGAGTGTTTTATCCTTCTATCACGAACTTGCTTGCGGTGGACACTTTGATCCCCGCAAGACTGCTGAGAAGGTACTACAAAGTGGGTTCTGTTGGCCTACTTTATTCAAAGATGCTTACAAATTTTGCAAGACGTGCCCAAGATGCCAGATGGTAGGAAGGATCTCGAAATGAGATATGATGCCCCTCAACCCAATTATAGAAATAGAACTCTTTGATGTTTAGGGAAACGACTTTATCAGTCCATTTAATTCATTTGGAAACCAATACATATTGGTTGCTGTGAACTATATGTCCAAGTAGGTAGAAGCCATTCCCAGTGAAATTAATGATAACAAAGTTGTCATAAAGTTTTTGAAAGAGAACATTTTTTCGCGCATCGGAACCCCTCATGCTATCATCAATGATAATGGTACTCACTTTTGCAATAGATCTTTTGAAGCTATTATGCGAAAGTATGCTATAACTCACAAGCGATCCACATGATTGAGGTTTTACCTGCACACAAGATTACAAAATTTTAGAACTTCTATAACAATAGTGCAAGGTGCTCAATTCTACCGCTATAGTAAGTGGCTATGCGGGTCGTGATCTACAAGGAGGGACTTGCGATAGAAGCTTTTTAGTAAGTTCTCTTTTAGGTTACAAAGAATGGTTAAAGTTCTTCTTTTAGTTCTTAAAAAAAAAAGAAAAATAAATTACAATGAAGTTAGGAAGAAGGTGGTAGATTGAGAAGGTGGAGAAAAAAGAAATTGATATGTACAAAGAAATTGAAAAAGAGTAAAAAAGATATGGAAGATTGTGGTGTGGTTATTTTGAAAAACACCTAGAGGGGGGGTGAATAGGTGTGATTGCTAATCTTAAAAATTTTAACTCTCTAAATGCGGAACCTAAAACAAGTGAGGCTCAACTTAGTACAATTCAACAAGTGTAGCCGAATTCCTCTTGCGAGGCTCTGGACTAAACTCCTCTTGATTCCCCTTGATATGGGTTGAGGCGCTATGTGAAGCTCTTGTTGGATGAGTACGGGATTGGCACACACAAGTATGAAATGAATGATATGAAAAATGATGCAAACACAATAATATATGGCAAGAATTACAAGCAAGCAAATAGTAGCACAAGAGAATTAAACAATATCACAAGTATGCAATAGAAAGCAATAAGGAGCTATTGAAAAGTAAAGCAAGAATTAGACGCAAAGGCAATCGCAAACAAAGTGATTTGTTTCGAGGTTCGAGCCACCGCTCTACTCCCCGCCTTCACCTCCGTGAAGGGTTTCCACTATCCACCGAGGACGCCTTTACAATTTGGTCTACCGAAGACCGAGCACCGAGCTCCACCGAGTACAAAGGACCTCTACCGAAGAGGTTGCACCACAAGGAAAGGAATACAAGAACAAAGTGATCACAACAAGATCACTACACTATTTCTCAAACTCTTTTACAAACACTCTCACTTCAATTACAACTTCACTATAGAATGAGTATAGGATTTTTGGCTCTATGAAGTGTGGGGAGAAAAACTTCAGTTGTAGAGTGATATTAGTAATCAAACACAACTGAAAAACAAGCTCAAAAAGAATTGGAATGAAAGCTTTAAACTCTTTTCTTTTCTCTTTTGAAAACAATACAAACTTGAGGATTTTTCTTAGTGATATGCAAGAGAGACTTCTCCTCTATTTATAGGGTTAAAAATAGGTTAAAAACAATTTCTTTTGGTCTTATTTTCTCTGAAAAAGACCTAAAAAACACTGAAAAAGTCTGCCAAGAAATCAGATAAAAAACAGATTTCAGAATTACACAAAAGAGGAAAGAGCCGTTGGGTTTTTACAGGCCTGGAGGTCGACCGGTCCGGTCGACCGCCAGCCCAGCTACAAAGAGCCGTTGGCTCTCGGTCGACCGGTCCGGTCGACCGTCCAAAAAGAGGAAACACAGTTTCCTTCTTCCGGTCGACCGGTCCGGTCGACCGAAACAAACTGTGAGCAAATTGCTCTCCGTCGGTCGACCGGTCCGGTCGACCGACAGACATGCACAAACAGTGCATGTCCAGACACATCGCCGGTCGACCGGGCCGGTCGGCCGGAGTTGCCTGAAACTGAAAAATTGGGCTGGTTTTTGAGTTAGAAAAATTTTGAGAAATATTTTAAAAATACATATAGCTAAGTATTATGCAGAAAATAGTTTATACACATGTTTTATACAAGATATTCAAGATATAAAGCTTTTGGTACATGTATATATAAACTAAGGCATAAAACTTAGAAATAACCTTTTTAAAACATAGGAAATATATGAAACAAATGTGTGTGCAAATCCTAGAGCCAAATTTCATATACTCAAACTTTAACATTCTATTTCTTACAAAGTTTCTAAGGACTTCAAGATCTTCAATAGGCTTCTTCATATAATCTTCAACACTTGTTCCTTGAGCCC
This sequence comes from Agave tequilana, assembly GCA_038442645.1. NCBI lineage: Eukaryota > Viridiplantae > Streptophyta > Magnoliopsida > Asparagales > Asparagaceae > Agave > Agave tequilana. The sequence goes on from JAVJIF010012467.1 coordinate 71,758, forward strand.
AATTGGAGTTGACTTGAGTCCAAATCCTTGTATTTGTGAGAGAAGACTTCTAGAATGAATAGAAATCTGAAACACACTTAAACAACAAATGTTATTAGTACAAATAACTAATATGTTTTGTAATCATCAAAATACACTAATCATGGGTGATTGTAACCTTGGGCCAACAATCTCCCCCTTTTTGATGATGACAAAACATATAGGTTATTTAAATAAACATGGAAGAGGAGTTTGAAAAAACTCCCCCTCAAATAATGCTATGTATAAAAATTTAACTATGGAAGCACAATACATAAAGCATTCAAGGCAAAATAGTTTTTAAATAAACAAACTTAACAAACTCAAACAAATTCAAAATATCAAACTCTTAAACTTATTCAAATTCAAAGCAAACTCTTAAACAACTTATTCTCCCCCTTTTTGTCATACATCAAATTCAAAGCAAACTCTTAAACAACTTATTCTCCCCCTTTTTGTCATACATCAAAAAGGGTTAAAATACCAATTAAAAAAATTTAATTTTAAGAATCCATAATGCAAACATTCAACTCACCACAAATAAATGAAAATCTAGCATAGTCTAATGGTTTAGTAAAAATATCGGCAAGTTGAAAATCGGTAGAAACATAATCAATCTCAATATCACCTTTCTCATAATGATCTCTAAGAAAGTGATACCTAATGTCAATGTGTTTGGTTTTACTAAGTTGATTTGAATTCTTTGTCATGTGAATAGTACTAGTATTATCACAAAATATTTTAACATGATCAAAGTGTAAATCATAGTCAAGGAGAGTATGTTTCATCCAAAGAACTTGTGCACAACAAGCTCCGGCTGCAACATACTCCGCCTCGGCGGTTGATAGGGCTACCGAATTTTGCTTTTTGGAAGACCAAGACACAAGACAATTACCTAAGAATTGACATGTTCCACTTGTGCTCTTCCTATCTACCCTACAACCCGCATAGTCGGCATCCGAAAAACTCTTCATTTCAAATAATCCGGTTTTAGGATACCACAAACCCATTTCAATAGTGCCCTTAAGGTATCTAATTATGCGTTTAACCGCAATTATGTGAGATTCTTTAGGACAAGATTGAAAACGTGCACAAAGACAAACGGAAAACAAAATATCCGGCCTACTAGCCGTCAAATAAAGCAAACTACCAATCATGCTACGATATAATTTAATGTCTACACTTTTACCTTGTTCATCCTTGTCAAGCTTTGTAGTTGTTGCCATGGGAGTTTTGCTTACTTTCGATCCTTCAAGCCCAAACCTTTTGATTAGTTCCTTTGTGTACTTGGCTTGATTGATGAAGATCCCATCCTTCTTTTGCTTGATTTGGAGTCCAAGGAAATAGTTGAATTCCCCCATCATAGACATTTCAAATTCATCCTTCATGCATGACTCAAAAGCTTTGCAAAGAGATTCATTAGTAGAACCAAAAATAATATCATCTACATAAATTTGCACAATAAGAATATCTTTTTCTACATGTTTAGTAAACAATGTTGTGTCAATTTTACCTTTCTTAAAACCATTTGAAATCAAAAATGAAGAAAGTCTTTCATACCAAGCCCTAGGGGCTTGTTTTAAACCATAAAGAGCTTTATCTAATTTAAAAACAAAATCCGGATGTGTAGGATCAACAAACCCGGGGGGTTGTTCAACATACACCTCCTCTTCAATAAATCCATTTAGAAAAGCACTTTTAACATCCATTTGAAACAATTTGAAATCTTTATATGAGGCAAATGCTAGTGTCATCCGTATGGCTTCAAGCCGTGCTACGGGTGCAAAGGTTTCTTCAAAATCGATCCCTTCGATTTGAGTGTAACCTTGGGCAACTAACCTAGCCTTGTTTCTAACTACATTACCCGATTCATCCAACTTGTTCTTAAAGATCCACTTAGTACCAATTGTTGGTCTATCGTGGGGCCTAGGAACAAGGTGCCAAACTTAGTTGCGCTCAAATTGATTGAGCTCCTCTTGCATGGCTAGCAACCAATATGAATCGGCCTCGGCTTCGAGGACATTTTTGGGTTCAATATAAGAAATGAATGCATAGTTACCACAATAGTCATGAAGTCTAGAGCGAGTGGTTACCCCTTTTGATACTTCACCTATGACGAGGTCCTTGGGATGATGTGGATTGTATCTCCAATCCTTTGGTAGTGGTTGAGTGGGCTCCACCTCATGTGTTTGATTTTCATTTCCTTGTGCCTCTTCCACCTTAGCTTTGCTTCCTTCATCATCCTTTGGTTTGTCTCCCATAGTAGAAGCATCCTCCAAGGTCACTTTCTCCAAACCTTCATCCAATGCATCTATTTCTACAACATTCTTAACAAACTTGTTAGATTCCTCAAACTTAACATGAATAGACTCTTTAATAGTCAATGATGATCTAATGAAAACTCTATAAGCCTTACTAGTGTTTGAGTAACCTACAAAAATAGCCTCATAAGATCTAGCATCAAACTTTCCTAAATTATCTTTTGTGTTTAAAACAAAGCATTTGCAACCAAAAACTTTAAAATAGGAAACATTAGGTTTTCTAGAAAAATACATTTCAAAAGAAGTTTTAGTAGTATTTTTGCACAAGAAAACACGATTTGATATATAGCATGATGTATTTACGGCCTCGGCCCACAAATAATGTGGTAGACCATATTCACTTAGCATTGTCCTAGCCATCTCTTGTAATGTTCTATTTTTCCGTTCAACTACTCCATTTTGTTGTGGAGTTCTAGGACAAGAAAGTTCATGCTTTATTCCATGTTCATCACAAAAAGTGGTAAAGGGTTGGTTAATGAATTCACCTCCTCTATCACTTCTTATTCTCAAAATCGAAACATCTTTTTCTTTTTCAACTCTTTTCTTGAAAGTTTGGAAATACGAAAATGCTTGGCTTTTATGTTCAAGAAAGAAAACCCAAGTAAATCTTGAAAAGTCATCAACCAAAACATAAGCAAATCTATTCCCACTTAGACTTTTGGTTTGTGTAGGGCCAAAAAGATCCATATGGATTAACTCCAAAGGACGTGATGTCATGATATCCTTAATTGACTTGAAAGAAGACTTAGTTTGTTTCCCAAATTGACATGCGTCACAAACTCGGTCCTTTTCAAAATTCAAGCAAGGAATACCTTTCACCATTTCCTTTGTGTTTAACCTAGAAATGTGATCAAAAGAAATATGCCCTAATCTCCTATGCCACAACCAAGAGTCATCATCGAGGGCTTTCAAACAAGTAATATTACAAGACATATTTAACATATCAATCATATAAACATTACTTTCACGAAAACCGGAAAATACACAAACATTAGAAGTTCTATCAATTACTTTATAAGAAACATTATCAAAAACAATATCAAAACCTTTATCACAAAGTTGACTAACACTCAAGAGATTATGCTTGAGGCCATCAACTAAAACTACATTTTCAATTAAAGGAGAGGTGCCAAGTTTTACATTACCAATACCGATGATTTTACCCTTGGCGTCATCTCCGAAGGTGACGGTGCCACCTTCATGATATCTTGATAGGGTTGCAAAGTTGTTGATGTCCCAAGTCATGTGCCTTGAGCAACCGCTATCAAGATACCACAATCCTCTACGTCGTTGGGATTTGGAAAGTACCTACATCATTTAACATAATTGTTGATTTTGGTACCCAAACTTTCTTGGGTCCTTTAAAGTTAGTGCCTCGAACCCAAACATTATGACGTGAAATGTTTAATCTATCATAGCAAAAATTGGCTAAGTGCCCTTTCCGTCCACAATGTGAACATGAGAACACTCTACCATACATGAATGCATGATGTGTATGTGTAGTGTGAGCATGTTTTGGGGTTTTGCCATGTTGTTTAGGTTGTGTAGTATGAACATGAACATGAGCATGAGCATTTTTCTTTGGGGCTTGTTTCTTAGGAAACATGGCCTCAATTTTCTTCTTGTTAAACTCACAATTTTTCAAAACAACACTTAATGAGTCTAATCTTTCCTTAAGCATAGAAACTTCATTTGAATCAATTAGTGGGGCCTTACCTTTGCAAGAAATCTTATATTTTTCAAAATCATTTTTGGTAGTGGCCAAAGTGGAAACCAAATCATCTTTTTCCTTTGTAAGAGTAAAAACTTGAAGACTTAAAGATTCATTATCCTTTTTCATTTTAAGATACTTTTTCTTTAAGAAATCATAGTTTTGTGACAACTCAACAAAAGCCTCTTCTAATACATCCATAGAAAGTTCATTATCATGAGAAGGGGAAGAGGTTACCTTGCTTGTGCCTTCATTAGCCATGAAGCACATGTTGGCGGTGTCTATTTCTTCCTCGGATTCGGTCTCCGAATCCCAAGTTGCCTTCATAGCCTTCTTCTTGTAGGGCTTCTTTGATGTGGAGGGCTTAGCTTTGTCCGGACACTCCGCAACAATGTGTCCCGGTCTTTGGCAATTGAAGCACACAATCTTCCTTTCTTCTTTGCCTCCTTGCCATCTTCTTCTACCTTGGTACTTCGCCTTGTTGTACATCCTCCGGACATTCTTAATAAGGAGTGAGAGCTCCTCATCATCTTCTTCTTCATCATCTTCATCAGAGTGTGTAGCTTGACTCTTGAAGGCGATAGTCTTCTTTTTGGAAGGAGCCATATCCTCCCTTGCTTTCCTTTCCATCTCATGGGTTTTGAGGTTCCCAATGAGACCTATAAACTCCATCTCTTCATTGTCGTTGAGTTCCTTCAAGGTTGTTGCTTTAACTTTCCATGAAGGAGGAAGAGCCCGGATGATCTTTCTTACTCTTTGATCATTGTTGATATCTTCACCTAAAGAAGAGAGTCCATTAGTAATCTTGGTAAATCTTGTAACCATATCATCTATGGTTTCATTTTCTTGCATGCTAAATGTTTCATATTGGGACCGAAGAAGGTCAATCTTAGCCTTCTTTACTTGTGAGGTCCCCTCATGAGTGACTATCAAGTGTGACCAAATCTCATATGCGGATTTGCAATGAATAACCCTAGAAATGTCATCATCATTAAGGGCTTGTAGAAGTGCATAGTGAGCTTTGGCATTGGCATCGAATTCCTTAGTCTCTATTTCGGACCAAGTGGATTCGTCACCGGGGGTACACTAAAGGACTTAGTCACGGCTTTTGCAACTCGGCTACCTAGAGATTGTAAAAACACGGTCATCTTAACTTTCCATATGGGAAAGTTAAGTCCATCAAACTTAGGAGGGGTCTTAATTCCATCGGCCATTTTTACTATATGAATGTGAATGAAATGATTAGCAAATTAGGATCTTCTCTAAGGTTGTTAAACCAAATCCTAGAGTCCAAGCTCTGATACCAATTGAAAAACACCTAGAGGGGGGGTGAATAGGTGTGATTGCTAATCTTAAAAATTTTAACTCTCTAAATGTGGAACCTAAAACAAGTGAGGCTCAACTTAGTACAATTCAACAAGTGTAGCCGAATTCCTCTTGCGAGGCTCTGGACTAAACTCCTCTTGATTCCCCTTGATATGGGTTGAGGCGCTATGTGAAGCTCTTGTTGGATGAGTACGGGATTGGCACACACAAGTATGAAATGAATGATATGAAAAATGATGCAAACACAATAATATATGGCAAGAATTACAAGCAAGCAAATAGTAGCACAAGAGAATTAAACAATATCACAAGTATGCAATAGAAAGCAATAAGGAGCTATTGAAAAGTAAAGCAAGAATTAGACGCAAAGGCAATCGCAAACAAAGTGATTTGTTTCGAGGTTCGAGCCACCGCTCTACTCCCCGCCTTCACCTCCGTGAAGGGTTTCCACTATCCACCGAGGACGCCTTTACAATTTGGTCTACCGAAGACCGAGCACCGAGCTCCACCGAGTACAAAGGACCTCTACCGAAGAGGTTGCACCACAAGGAAAGGAATACAAGAACAAAGTGATCACAACAAGATCACTACACTATTTCTCAAACTCTTTTACAAACACTCTCACTTCAATTACAACTTCACTATAGAATGAGTATAGGATTTTTGGCTCTATGAAGTGTGGTGAGAAAAACTTCAGTTGTAGAGTGATATTAGTAATCAAACACAACTGAAAAACAAGCTCAAAAAGAATTGGAATGAAAGCTTTAAACTCTTTTCTTTTCTCTTTTGAAAACAATACAAACTTGAGGATTTTTCTTAGTGATATGCAAGAGAGACTTCTCCTCTATTTATAGGATTAAAAATAGGTTAAAAACAATTTCTTTTGGTCTTATTTTCTCTGAAAAAGACCTGAAAAACACTGAAAAAGTCTGCCAAGAAATCAGATAAAAAACAGATTTCAGAATTGCACAAAAGAGGAAAGAGCCGTTGGGTTTTTGCAGGCCTGGCGGTCGACCGGTCCGGTCGACCGCCAGCCCAGCTACAAAGAGCCGTTGGCTCTCGGTCGACCGGTCCGGTCGACCGTCCAAAAAGAGGAAACACAGTTTCCTTCTTCCGGTCGACCGGTCCGGTCGACCGAAACAAACTGTGAGCAAATTGCTCTCCGTCGGTCGACCGGTCTGGTTGACCGACAGACATGCACAAACAGTGCATGTCCAGACACATCGCCGGTCGACCGGGCCGGTCGGCCGGAGTTGCCTGAAACTGAAAAATTGGGCTGGTTTTTGAGTTAGAAAAATTTTGAGAAATATTTTAAAAATACATATAGCTAAGTATTATGCAGAAAATAGTTTATACACATGTTTTATACAAGATATTCAAGATATAAAGCTTTTGGTACATGTATATATAAACTAAGGCATAAAACTTAGAAATAACCTTTTTAAAACATAGGAAATATATGAAACAAATGTGTGTGCAAATCCTAGAGCCAAATTTCATATACTCAAACTTTAACATTCTATTTCTTACAAAGTTTCTAAGGACTTCAAGATATTCAATAGGCTTCTTCATATAATCTTCAACACTTGTTCCTTGAGCCCAATTGGAGTTGACTTGAGTCCAAATCCTTGTATTTGTGAGAGAAGACTTCTAGAATGAATAGAAATCTGAAACACACTTAAACAACAAATGTTATTAGTACAAATAACTAATATGTTTTGTAATCATCAAAATACACTAATCATGGGTGATTGTAACCTTGGGCCAACAGATTTACACTAAAAATTAAAAGAAAGAAAACTAAAACCTAAAAAAAAAAACTTACTTAACTCTTTGGCGCCTGCTTACCTTTGACCCGTATCGATGATGTACCTTTATTTGAAGGCGAGCGAAGTATGACAAATAGGATCTTCCACATTCCCGATTTACACTATGAAATGAAGGGGCAAGCTACACTACCATAGAAATGGATATCCATCACCATAAGCCATCAACGGCACTTGCAAGGGCAAGGCAACTTCAAGGCTATCGGATTCATTTGGATCCACAAACACAGAAGAGGGAAGCAAACGAAAACAAGAATAGAATAGAAAAAAAAACTTCAATTCGATTCAAATAATAATGAAAGAAAAGATTACTTACACCGGTGTCACCCTCAGTACAAGTTTGTTCTCATTCCTCTATGAAAGTCTCCTCTTCTCTCAGTTACATAAAGAAAAGTAAAAATTGCATAAAAGAAAAAATAAAAACCTATGTTACAAAGTACAGTATAGCCTAAATTCTACTCTCTACTTCGTCGTTCCCTTTTGCCTTTGAGATTACGGTATTTATCGGAGAAATGCAGAGGGCAGAGGAGCATGAAGATAAGGAAAGCTAGCTATTTCTGAATTTGAATCCTCCCCTTATCTCCAAACTTGATTTGATGTGAATATTCAGTTCTGATCTGCAGCTTATTGGCGTATTGATTGCTAGATATAACTTACAAACGATAGAATTAGAAATAATGATCAACTTATGAGTTGTACCCCTTTAAGTCCTCTTTCTGGATCATCTTGAATCATCAGATTTGAGTTCTGGTAGCAAACATTATGATTCAAATACTAAAATGTATCCAGTAAGAATCTGAGTCAAAATTGCTTCATCTCATCCGTTGATCTTCTCTCTATCCGTTTATCCCTTTAGATTTGAACTTTGTATTTGACATTATCCTCGGTTGATCTTTAGTTTTGATTCATTAAAAACTGAATTTAACCAACTGGATTTGGGATCATCCTCCTCTAACCAAATAGATCTAGATAAATCTGAATTTAACTGATATTTATTTGATTTTATCCTCTTTCTCCCCATGATTATCTTCTGCAAAATAGACATTTAAGACAAGAAATTTAGCAGATTTATTACATGATAAATGTGGATATGTAATAAAAAATAATGCAATAAATGTGTGCAATCACACCCCCACACCTATCTTTTGCTCGTCCTCGAGCAAAACAATAATACTAAACCAAAGATTATTAGACCACTTTCACAGGTCGTGTGATTGCACTGAGCTTGTGCAACAAGTCGTTAAACCTCTAGGTTATCCCTAGAGGACGAGCTTTGTCTCGTGAGAGTTTTCAGTGGATTGCACCCATAAAATCCATAAGTAGAGAAAAATGTTAATATTTTGAAAACACATTTTGAAAGAAAAATATTTGAAATATTATTGTAAGATTTCAGTAATCTATAAGTTATAGGAAAATTGAATTTTTCATTCCTAAACTTAGTCTCTATTCAAAAATTTGTTATCAATCAAAGTAAGGAGCCAAATTGTATGTGTCATCTAGTCTATTACTTTACCCTGAGTCATATGTACCATCGTGACCGTGAAGTTTGACAAAAGGTTCTTTAATATTAACTCCTATTCCTTATTTATATTTATTTTTGGCGATATTTATTCCTCAATTCCATTAGGCTTTCTAATCTGCCCATGTAACGAGCCTTTAGTCGGTGACACCCAGACCAGACAGTCTTAGGGCACCAGGTGAGAAAACACCCCTAAGGACTTAAACACTCGAGCAGACAAGGCCACAAAACTAAGGGTTTTTATTTATAAAATGTACCCCTTTTAGGCATGAATACATATGCTTCATGAGGCACAAATACCCAGCTTAATCAGAGAATTTATATATATATATATTTTAAACTTATCTAATTATCTTTTGCATAAATACCAAGGCTTGCTTAGGCTAAAGCACCTAGCTAATCAACAATTAGATTTGCATATATATATTTTTTTCTCTTTTTTTTATAAGGCATAAGAATTTTTGTCTTTGAACCCTAAATGTGTAAGTGTATAAAGGGTGCATATTTCTTCAAGGTAAAGATGAAGACTAAATAACTTTCATCAATTTTCTCTCTAACCCTGAAAATCAAACAAATTATCTTATTTTAACCAGGTATAAGAAATCCTAATTATAATTTTCCTTTTCCTTAAAATTGACTTAATTTCTTACAAAAAATATATCTAAATATTGTATTTTCAAAAAGTTTTTTTTTAAAGTAAAGAAAATGTTAATAATATTTTTTCGTTTTTTTAATAATAAAAAGGAAACCCTAAGTTATGTTAGAACCCTCCCCCCACACCTATCTCATGCATTATCTTCAATATATAAATTAATGCATGGATGCATGAAAAAGAAGAAAGGGAAGAAAAATATTACCTTAAGGTGGTGGTTCCGGTGGTGGTTTGATTGGTCCACGAAATGCGGCCCAATCGAATTTGCGTGGAGTTTGGAGGAAACCACCAGAAACCTCTCTTATATAACCCACTAAAATGATGTGTACATGAAGTATTTTTATTAAGAATTTTATCCCATCTAATTTCCAAATGTCACAAATAATTTCGGGGTCAATTTTATCGAAACCCTTGTCCCAAAATGGAGTGTGAAAAGATGAAATGATTGACTTGGACTTAGGAAGTACAGGAACTAATACCGACTCAGGAAAGTGACATAAGTCAAGTAAAGGTTCAGGAGTCGAGATTGGTTCAGGAAGTGGGTCCAAATCAAGAATTTGAAACTCAAGTCTACATTCATTTTCCAACAAAGGAATGTGACTTAATATTGGTGATTCAAGTTCAAGAATGTCAGGTATAGGAATCAGAACTGACTCTAAATTATTGCTCAAGTTGGGTAACAAAACAGGAGTCAATATTGATTCAGGAAGTTGAACTGGATCACAAATCTGAAAATCTAGGTCACATTTCTCATTGAGTTCGATTTCATAAAAATGAGAACTTGCCAATTTGTCAATGGGACTTTCAAAAGTATGAAATTGGTCAAGTTCAATATGATGATCATAAAAGATTGGCGATTCAATTTTATAATGAATTGGCACAGGATCCAATGTTGACTTGGGAAAAGATTGAAATCAGGTGAAGATACCGGAGTCATTATTGAATCGAGAAGTAGAATTGAATCACTAAGTTGAGGTTCAGGATCATATTCATTCTCAAGTTCAATTTTAGAAAAGGGATAACTTGCCAAACTGTCAATGTCATTTTCAAAATTTGGAGTTTGGGCAAGTTTAAATGGGTGTGCTGAAATGGATCTTGTTTTCTAAAACAACATGATTCTTCAGCTCTAACAGAATGGTTAGCGACATCAGAAATGGTCAAACGGTGAGAATGGACAGTTTGGACCATTAGATCATGTCATGATTACGAGCAATCTGAGCCTGAGTCATGGCTTCAAACATCTTTTTATAGTCGATTGGTTCATCGTTTTGTTGTAATTGGACTTGAAAAGATGAAGTTTTGTTTTGAAATTTGTGGTGAAATTGTGAGTCCGTCAGATTTTGTGAATGTTGCTTAGACTCACGCATACTCATTTCCAAGAATGATGGTTTTCTATTTTGAACTGGTGGAACTGAGTATGAATCTTGAAAATATTGTGGACAAGGTGGATAAGGAGGATAAGTTGGTTGAAAATTGGACTCGGGGGAGGTGAATCTCCATTGACTCTGTGAAGAGTTGAAATTATTTTGAAAATTATGCTCATAAGATTAGGGGCATGGGTTATATGATTCAGATAAAACCAATCCGACACACTAGGTTGGTTAAAGTTATGATATGCCGGGTTGGTAATATCAGAAAAAGAGATCAGGGTGTAATATGGATTACCATTAAAATTGAAAAAATTATTGTTATAAGTCATATCACAAAGGAAATGTCAAACACAAATAAAGAAAACAAACAAATAAGCAAATAAATAAAAAGACAAGAAATCTAACCTAAGTTAGGGTAAACCTTAGACCTAGACGACTCCTAACTGGTTAGACTGTCCACGGGGGGTATATTGTTGAATCTGACCACAAGCTAATCGGCCAGGTAGGGGTAAGATTGGTGGGAGGTATCCGCTACGACAGGCCTAATTAAGCCAAACCACCAGCCTTCGGGGTTTCGCCCATTAATCTCCAACCTTAGTCATCGATTTAGCAAAAGTCAGATTCAAATCAACTTCCCCCTTAGGTCAGTCTCCTATTTGAGTCCGAGATGTCATAGGGCCAACGTCTACTCAGTTTTAATTAGGCTTGGGTTAGTGAGTTAGGAGATTGTTTGTGGGCTAAGGGAGGGTAATGACTTTCCCACCTTATTTTGTTTATAGGACAAGCCCTTAAATCAATTTAGTGCAGTGTATAAGTATATAGAAAAAAGTAACACTCAAGTAATATTTCATATAAGAATGAACCTTATACTAAATGTTATGCATACATACCTCCGCTCCAATACTCTTGACAGTAAATAGAAAATGTAATGAAATAGACATGTGTCTAAATGCAAAGTCTAAATTATTTTTAGCATTTACAATCGATTTTTTACTGTTGTGTTTGAAATGTATATACAGTAAGTCAAACAAGGAGATACATGCTACAGATATTAAATTATGCAATTCAACTTGCAGAAAATACAGGTTAGTAGTTCACTCAGATTGTCATAAGAATGCAGCAAATCTGATGGCTTCTGGGCTCTGCTTTCTTGAGCAGAGTCTAAAGCCACTTATATGTCCACTGTAGCAAAAATTTCTTGTTAAATCTGTACACTAAAAATAAAGAAGAAAGTTAACCAAAAATGTAAATCTAAAAAGAGAATAACTTACCATCATTCCCCGGCAACGCGCCAAAATTTGATTAAGGTTTTACCTGCACACAAGATTACAAAATTTCAGAACCTTTATAACAATTGTGCAAGGTGCTCAATTCTGCCGCTATAGCAAGTGGCTATGCGGGTCGTGATCCACAAAGAGGGACTTGCGATGGAAGCTTTTTAGTAAGTTCTCTTTTAGGTTACAAAGAATGGTTAAAGTTCTTCTTTTACTTCTTAAAAAAAAGGAAAATAAATTACAATGAAGTTAGGAAGAAGGTGGTAGATTGAGAAGGTGGAGAAAATAGAAACGGATATGTATAAAGAAATTGAAAAGGAGTGAAAAAGATTTAGAAGATTGTGGTGTTGGTGATTTACACTAAAAAATTAAAAGAAAGAAAACTAAAACCTAAAAAAAAACTTACTTACTTCTTCGGCGCCTGCTTACCTTTGACCCGTATCGACGATATACCTTTGTTTGAAGGCGAGCGAAATATACAAATAGGATCTTCCACATTCCCAATTTACACTATAAAATGAAGGGGCAATCTACACTATCATAGAAATAGATATCCATCACCATAAGCTATCAACGGCACTTGCAAGGGTAAGGCAACTTCGAGTCTATCAGATTCATTTGGATCCACAAACACAAAAGAGGAAAGCAAACGAAAACAAGAATAGAATAGAAAAGAAAATTTCGATTCGATTCAAATAACAATGAAAGAAAAGATCACTTACACCGGTGTCACCCTCAGTATAAGTTTGTTCTCATTCCTCTATGAAAGTCTTCTCTCCTCTCAATTACATAAAGAAAAGTAAAAAATTATATAAAAGAAAAAATAAGAACCTAAGTTACAAACTAAAGTATAGCCTATACTCTCTGCTTCATCGTTCCCTTTTGCCTTTGATATTGCAGGTATTTATAGGAGAAATGCAGAGGGTAGAGGAGTATGAAGATAAGGGAAGCTGGCTATTTCTGAATTTGAATCCTCCCCTTATCTCCAAACTTGATTTGATGCGGATATTCAGTTCTGATCTGCACCTTATTGGCGTATTGATTGCTAAATATAACTTATCAAAGAATTAGAAATAATAATCAACTTAAGAGTTGTAGCCTTTTAAGTTATCTTTCTAAATCAGCTTGAATCATCAGATTTGACTTCTGGTAGCAAAAGTTATGATTCAAATACTAAAATGTATCTAGTCAGAATCTGAGTCAAAATTGCTTCATCTCATCTGTTGATCTTCTCTCTATCCATTTATCCCTTTGGATTTGGACTCTGTATTTGATGTTATCCTTGGTTGATCTTTAACTTTAACCACTTGATTCACTAAAAACTGAATTTAACCAACTGAATTTGGGATCATCCTCCTCTAACCAAATAGATCTAGTTAAATCTGAATTTAACTGATATTTATTTGATTTTTATCCTCTTTCTCCCCAGGATTATCTTCTGCAAAATAGACATTTAATACAAAGAATTTAGCAGATTTATTATATGATAAATATGGATATGTAATAAAGAATAATGCAATAAATGTGTGCAATCACCATAACTTATCATCCTCAAACCAGTGGGCAGGTGGAGATCTCCAATAGACAAATCAAGCTTATTTTGGAGAAGATGTGAATCAAAATCAGAAAGATTGGCCACCAATATTGTAGATGCCCTATGGGCCATGAGACCGCTTTCAAGATGATTTTAGGAATGTCTCTTTATAGGTCAGTCTTTGGGAAGGCTTGCCACCTATCTGTTGAGTTAGTGCACCGAGCCTAATGGGCAATAAAGAAGCTAAATTTTAAGTTGACCAAGGCCGTGATCTTCGGAAGTTACAAATTTTTGAATTAGAGGAGTTGAGAAATAAGGTCTATGAAAATGCTAAGATCACAAAAGAAAGAGCTAAGATTTTTCATGATAAACATATCATAAGGAAAACATTTGTCCCTGGACAAAAAGTCTTACTCTATAATTCTAGGCTTCATCTTTTTCCAGGAAAGTAAAAATCAAGATGGACTGGGCCATTCGTTGTTAAATCCGTGTTTCTATATGGTGCTGTAGAGATCAGTGACATCAAGAATGGGAATGACTTTAAGGTAAATTGTCAACGCCTTGAACCTTTTTTGGAATCGGTGCTGGTAAATGAAACGGCTATTAGTCTTTTAAACCCAGTGTATTGGTAACTTTACCTCTTTTACATTCCATTTCATGCATCTATACATTTCTTTTATACATTGGGGACAATGCATGAGATAGGTGTGGGGGAGGGTTCTAACATAATTAACATTGTTTACAAAGGAAAAAAATTGGTTAAAAAAATTAAAAAAACTTTTGAAAAAAAATAGTATTTTGACGTATTTTTTGTAAGAAATTAAGTTAATTTTAAGGAATAGGAGAATCATAATTAGGATTTCTTATACTTAGTCAAAATAAGATGACTTGTTTGATTTCTAGGGTTAGGACGAAAATTTGAAAAAATAATTTAGTCATGATCTTTACCTTGAAGAAATATGCACACTTTATATACTTGCACACTTAGGGTTCAAAAATAGATATTCTTATGTCTTATATATATAAAAAGAACAGAAAAGAAAAGAAATATATATATCCGCTGATTAAACTGGGTATTTGTGCCTCATAAAGCATAAGTATTCACGCCTAAAAGGGGTATATTTTATAAATAAAAATTCTTAGTTTTATGGCCTTGTTTCCTAGAGTGCTTAAGTCCTTGGGGTGTTTTCTCACCTGGTGCCCTTAGACTGTCCGGTTTGGGTGTCACTGACTAAAGGCTCGTTACATAGGAAGATTAAAAAGCCTAATAAAATTAAGAAATAATACCACCAAAAATAAAAAAATAAGGCATAAGAGTTAAAGTTAAAGAACCCTTAGTCAAAATTTCACAGTCAACGGTGCATATGACTTAGGGTAAAGTAATAGACTAGATGAGATACACAATTTGACTCCTTACTTTGATTGATGACAAGTTTTTGAATAGGGACTAAGTTTAGGAATGAAAAGTTTGATTTTTCTATAACTTATAGATTACTTGAACTCTTACAATAATACTTCAAATATTTTCTTTTTTTTCAAAACACTTTTCTCTTTCTTTATGGATTTTGTGGGGCAATCCACTAAAAATCATCACGAGACAAAACTCGTCCTCTAAGGGTAATATAGAGGTTTAACGGCTTGTTGCACATGCTCAATGCAATCGAGTAACATATGAAAGTGGTCCAATAATTGATTAAGATTAGTTTTGATGTTTTGCTCAAGGGCGAGCAAAAGATAAGTACGGGGGTGTGATCGGTCACAGATATTGCATATATATTGTTATAGTGTCATGTTTGATATCTAATAAATCCTATTGATAAGTCTTATTTTTATTTAATAATGTGCAGGCCCATTGCTAATGGAGGTGAAAGAAAATTAAGCCCAAAAGCTTGCTTTAATTCTGATTTTAAATCAAAATTAAAGAAGGGTAATTATTCAGGAGGATAGCCATAATCCCAACTGAAGATCAATGCATATCAGGGAGGATCACATCAGATAAAATTGGTTAATTCAATTTTGTACGAATCTAATTTGGTTAGCTTGAGGATCACCGAAGGTCACATCAAAGCCAGATATCAAACAGCAAATTCGTCGGATAAAAGGGGATAAAAACCAAACGCTAGCCGTATCTGCCCCTGGAGGTGCTAGGCCACGGAAACGCAGCTTTGGCCATGTTTTCGTAGCCATCCCTTGGTGATAAGGAAGCGTTTGCTCCCCTTGTCTCCTCACTCCTCTCCCCTCTAGGTTTTTGCCTATAAATATTTTCCATTGATTTTGTAAAAGGGAAAACTTACAAAAAGGGGTCGAGGAGCTAAATTACAAGTATTCTAAAAAGATTACAAGTAGATCTCCTCTGAGATTCTGGAGAAGTGTGCCGATAGGAGTCTAGTCAGCGCGCGGCCACTTTGTCCCTTTGACGATGCGATCGATGAGATTCCCTTCTCGCCTGGTTCAGGGAATCGGAGAACAGAAGGTTGGTAGAACCCTCTTGTTACTTCTCAAACTGCCTCCACCTGGGAATTCCTTCTCGCCTGGTTCCAGAGATTCCTTGAGAGGAAGATCTTAGGGTATCAGCACCCTGATTAGAGAAGCAGTTCTCTAAATTCTCTAAATTCTTGTGAGCAAGAGAATAAATCTCTGTTTAGTCGTCTCGCTCTGTGCGTCTCTTTGCCTGTGCGCGTGTGTGTCTCTGTTCGTATGCCTCTGGTGGGCTATTTATAAGGAGGGCAGGGTTATAATTGTCCCTTAAAAATCTAAAAACAGATTGAGTCAATCTGTTTAAATCTGGAAAGTAGCCTTGCTGCGAGATTAGAATCAGCTTCTGCGAAGCTAGGAACAACAGGTAGCGTCAGTCTCCTGATCTGTTTTGATTCTTTCCAAATAATTAAAAGATCTCCCTTGATCTTCTTACTTGTTTTAGGAGAGTTAAGAGATTATGGTAAACAACTACCAAATTTGATCTCAAATTTAATTTCAATTAGATTTGATCTTGAAGAGATTTGATCTTATCTAGAGATTTGATTGGTCAAAGGTTGACCATAAAAGACCCGCAGCGGAGCTGCCGCATTGAGCTCACAGCGGAGCTGGAAGGAGCATATGGCGAAGTCAGAAGAAAGCTCTTCAGCGGAGCTAGATGAACATCTGTAGCGAAGCTACCATCCTTCTGCGCGGTTGCGTATGACTTCGAGCAAAGCTAACTCCCTGCGGAGTTAACTGAGCACTTTAGGAGAAGCTGTAAGTTAGCTCACTGATAGAGCTTTGAACATCTTTAAGCCGAAGTTGGATAAACTTAGCCTCTCAGGCGAGGCTATCCCCTTAGGCTCATGTGATGCTAAGTATTGAGCCAACTTAGCATCTTAGACCTGCTTAGGTCTCTTCAAAGACAATCTGGGCTCACTATCTGCTTCACTGGATCAGTAGAGTCCAAGTTGCTGCTTTGTCCCTCGGAGATGGGTACAGACTGGTTGTCAGCTTGTCTGTCACTTGTCTTTTGTAAATGTCAACAAGTTTAGGAATTGTTCAGGCCAGTCAGGAATCTTGTCTTTTTTATAGTGTCAACAAGACCCCCTTCAAAGTTTTCGAAAGTCTACAATGGAAGGGTTCAGGCTTCGAAATACTTTGAATTGCTTTGATTGATGATATGTGAAGTACAAACATCGCCATGGTGGTTGAGTTTAGCTTCTCTTTGCTTCCAGATTGGAATAGGTTCGCCAAGGAATCGTGTAGATTCGCGATTCTGGATAGTTTCGCATCTGAGTAGCTCCGTGTCTGGGTAGCTCCGCGTCTGAGCCTCCCGGAGTAGATTCGCTTCCAATTGGTCTTAGAACGTCGTTCTTTTCCCGAGACTAACTGCTTTCGGCTAGTTACGAGAAGGATTATTTCCTTTCCCGAAGTTGAAATAACTTCTCTTGCATTAATGAGGGAGATCATTCCTTCTGTATGCATTTCCGAGAGAGACTATCCCTTTCTCAAGGCTCAGTAAATGCCTTAAATTCGCTCGCACTTCTAAGCTTGAAGCAGCAGCGGTGCGATCAGGCCATGAAGCCTATAAATAGGACACTTGAAGTCCTCTACAGGGAAGCAGTCTGCTCATGACTTCTCCTGATTGTTCAGAGAATTATACTCAGATCTCTGAAATAGTGGGGGTGCCCACTCTGGTCATTAACCGGCCAAGAACTGGTGAGTCTCGGTCATCCATAGACTTTACCAATGAACTAATAACTTTAGGGAGTTTATCTCCCTTAATTTAGCTTTATTAGCCGCCTCAAGGATTGATTTCCCTAGTTCTTCATTTTGTATCTGACTAATCTGCAGAGAAGGGTTCAGCCCTATTTCCCAGCTTCCCGGCGAAGCTATCATTTTCACTTAATCAACGAAAGATCATTGCATGCTTGCCTACTAAGTTCGCCACATAGGCAAGGATTGGGACTTAGTCTCTTCAAGGTTGAGCCAGTCTTGCCATACAGTTGGGGTCACAACTGCCTCCCTCTAGATCAGTCTGGCTTAGCCGTATAGGCGAGGCTAGGACTTAGCTCTTTTTAATGCTCCTTCAGTATAACTGTCTTAGGCGGAGCTAAGACTTAGCTTATGCTGAGCTAGCCCGTCATTACTATGCAAGTGAGACTATCTTCTGCTTAATTGAAATCTATCCTTAAATTGTAACTGAATCAGATATAAATTGCTTCGCCCCAAAGAATTTGCCTTAGCGTGCCATGCTTGCATTGTTTTCTTTGTTTTACTGCTAACCTGTTTTCAGCTTGCATTGCAGTGAGCTATGCTCGCCAGTCTTTTGTTTTGATGAAAGAGACCAGAAAGTTACCTCTTGCTTTTCCAGTTGAAACTTTAAATCCTAAGCAGGAGGAACAAACTGGGGCAACTGATGTGTGTTCCCAGAACAGGTTAGCGGTCGCTTATCCGAGATGATCCACTTCAAGGCGGGGCTGGTAGTCTCTTATCTGAGATAATCCACTTCGGGAAAGAGGACGTCACCTATAAGGTCTCAGATCCTTCCTTTGCCAATTTAAGGAAGATCTAACTTTCTGGTGGCAACCGGTCCTTCGCCAATTTTCATCAAAGAAGATCCAGCTTCTTGATGGAAAAATCTACCATTAAGCGAAGGATTACGGCCTTGTGCAGGAGGAAGACCTTTCGTGTCCAGTTGGTTTGGCTTGGAAGTAGATAGGACCACTTGTATGCCTTTGGAGCAATGATTCGGTTGTATGAAAGACCACTTTGATATAGCATCAATGTATCTTCCCTTTTGAATCAATAAAAGTTTATTTTGTGCTGTTTATCTGCTTTGTTTCTCCTTCTTTTTGACCCGAGAACACCTGGAGTGAACCGACGGAGTTAAACTTCCTACGAAATTAAAGACAGAATCCTAT
Source organism: Agave tequilana (assembly GCA_038442645.1). NCBI lineage: Eukaryota > Viridiplantae > Streptophyta > Magnoliopsida > Asparagales > Asparagaceae > Agave > Agave tequilana. Next base: position 90,693 of record JAVJIF010012467.1, read on the forward strand.
CTGAATCAAGAACGAGCTTCCAGCGAAGCTGGCATAAATTTTTCTGCGAAGTTCAAGCTCTCAGCGGGGTTAAGGTTCATCTTTCGGTGAAGTTACTCAAACGTTGCATGAAGTCGATGCTGAACTCAGGGCGGAGTTAGCCCTTAGTGGGGCTGAAGTAACACTTCTTGGAAAGGCGCTTTAGGCGTCATTTCAAATTAATTTGAAACGACTACCTGCGCTCCTTTCGAGGAGGCGGAGCTTTAGGCAGTCATCAGCCTATAAAAGCCTGATCGGGCTGAAAGAGAAGGTACCATTTCTCTTTGAATTTTCAGAGCACTCTGACTCTTTTCTTCTCAAGAACTTCTTTTTCAGTTCTCCGATGGCTCCCAAAAGACGGGCAGGAAAAGAGGTAGCAACCTCTACGACGGAGGGCCCTTCTCCTCCTCCGGTCATCGAACGACCTATTGCGGGTAGGGATCTTTCCCTTTTGATCAGAGATTTTCATCTCTCTTTTAAAGCCAATTTCTGGCTATCTTCCGATGAATCCAGAGCGATCAATCATGATCTCGTGATCTTAGGGAATTCCATTCCCTGAATTTCCCTTGATTTCTTGATTGGGAATCTTAGAATCGAAGGGTCTCTTCTTCAAGCTTCCAGGCGAAGCTATCCTTTAGGCGGTTCACATCCTATTGAATGGTAGGGTACAAAGCTAACCTTTGGAGTGTAACTGAAAAGGACCTTAATGCCCTTAAAATAATTTTTAGGCAATAATACCTTTCTGACGAAGTTAGCCCCTTGGGCATTGTCACATTCTATTATTCGAGGTCAAGCTTCCAGAGCGAAGCTAACACTTGGATATTTTTCTGCATCCTGCCTTTGTGTGGAATACGGAGTTACGCTGCAACTGCGAAGCTAAGCTTTGGGGCGAAGCTATCATTAGGCCAGCTTCGCTCAGAGAGCAAGGCTATGCCTTAACTTAAATTGCATTCTTGTTTTAGCTCTTGTTTGGCTGATGAACTAATCATAGTTTCTCCTTGTTCTTGCAGTGCACTATACTCCTGGTCCTCTGAACAGTCTCTTTGGCACAGCCAGGGGGCTAAATGGCAACGTCAGCCTACAATTTCAAGGGCAGCCTTCACTGTTCAGCGAGCGAAGCGCTCCTGCGCGGGATGCACTTATTCATAGTGGGGATTAGCGCACCATGAGGAGCATCTTAACTAGTGCTCCTCTTGAAGATTCTGACCAAAGAATCTATCGAGGGCTCGAAAAGATGCAGTGGCAAGTAACTCGAACTACTGACTCCGTTCACGTAGGGAAGTTGATAATTCCGTCTCCCGGTTACACAAGGGCGGGTCCTCCTCGCTGCATATTGGGTCTCCACCCTGGGAATGTACTTACAGACATCCCAGTGGGAGAAAACCCCGCGGTGGCTTAGACCTTTGGAAATCAGTTCTTTAAAGTTGTGGCAATTATCCAGTCACTGATTTCAGGACTCCAGGGTGGATTCACCCTCCCAAGGCATGGTGGAGGGACTTGACTCTATATGTCTTTGCTCATTTTGAGGAGGATCTGGAGAGGCTGGAACTTTATGAGACCGTCAGGGCGACCTTTTATGGCATTCAGATGAGCATAGAGAACTTCTACGCCATCTTTGAGTCATACTGCCCGACTACAGGGACCTTCTTCACTCCCTGTTGGCGAATTGGGTATGGCTCTGCACGAGATGTGGGAAGTCTCTGCTCTGCCTTTGGGGTCTCTCCCATATGAAGAATATTTCCCATGCGATGTGGAATTAGCACTTCTGGAGAAGCAGGAGCCCGCTTTGCTTGTGACCTACTGGGAATTGATGTGTCACTTGTACTTTGCTCCACCATGCATGGGAGCAGTAAGGGAGCTTCATGCAGTTTGAAGAGCTGGGGAAATTATTTGTTCCCCGACTTGGAAGGTACTCCTGAAGCGGCTCATTGTGGAGTTGCAGATGAAGACATCTTTCACCGGATGCAAGAGCACTCTCAAGGGATTTGATTCTGGAAGAAGATGATGGACCCTATGAGAAAGGCGATATTCTTCAGAGTTTCCACCACCAGGCTCGTCGACCGATGTCCCGGAAGGCACTTCTAGCTGGTTTCTTAACGATCTGGTTGAAGAAATGTTGGTGCCGTCTTCGTCTGGCGATGTCATTCATCCGACTGTCTTATTGCCTGTCGTTCGTCTAGTCCATGGTCATTCTCTTGGACTTCTTCCAGCCATGGTGTGTTGTATTCAAAGAGGCCTTCATGCATTGACGGAGGCTTTCTGTAGGCCACCAACAACGAAGCGGGGAAAGGGGACTATCTTGCCTCGCGACGGGACCCCAGAATAGGTTTGCCATATACTTATTTAATGGCATGGTTCGCCCTTCACTGCCCTTCCATCAGCCAAGCCAGAGAGGAGCCCCCAGAAAGGTGTTCGAATGGCGCTTCTCTATCGATTCGAGGGGTGTTCATAGTCAAAGACTTACGTGGCTGCGGTCCGTAAGCTGCTGTGCCGTCATGACGTCTATAGCCTTTTCCGATACTTCCCCTACATTCGCGATGCGGGCTATGGTGAAGAATTCAAGAATGTGGGAGAAGGGCAGACGTTATTGAGTCGAGGAATCTTCGAGTGGCTGGTTAGCATCTGACCATCACACTTGTTGTACAGAAGTAGGGACACCTGTTACCTGGAGCCCTATGTTCCGAGTCGGTTTGCCCGCCAGTTTGGGTATGACCAACTGTATGTAGGCAATCCAAACAACTGTCTGGCCTTCATGGGGAGTCTCATCGATGGAGCTCGTGCCTGGCGGTTCTTCATTGCTGGCTGTACTGAGGCGCGACTGTGCATGCCGCTAAGGACTCTGAACCTTCTGACGACCCTGGATTCTGCCAGTGGTATAGAACTTCAAAATCCACACCCACTGGATTTTCTATTAATTCCTTTGGTGTGAAGTTAATCTCTCAGCGGCTAAAGCGAAAGGTCACTGAGAAGAGTGAGGGTAAGAGGGTCCGCGTTCCAGGCCTCGGGGAATTCATTGCCGTTGATGATAGCGAAGCCTTGAATGCAGTAAGTCCTCGCTTTGAAGCGGATACAGGTGCTGAGGCTCCAACAACTGCTTCTGATGGGTTAGGCACGGCCCCCATGGAACATGTTAATGTGGAAGAAGTGGAGGAAGAAGATCCTGACGTCTACTTCAAGCGAAAGCGGGAAGGTGGATCTCATAGGAAGAGGCTAGTGAAGAAGCCTCGTCGCTACGCTCCTACGGTTATTGCAGAGGGTGAATCATCTGCAATGCCTCCTCCTCCTGCTCCATTAGTCATTAGGTTGTCGGCTCCTAGGCAGACTACTGGTAAAGCTGCTCCGGACCTGGGTAAGACCAGCTCTGTTCTTATAATACAGTCTTATGTATTCCAGACAGCTCATTGTTTACTTTATGATTCAGGAACTGAGGCGGTGAGAAGCCCGAGAGCTGAGGCTGCCGGAGAATAGGGAGAGCATTATGATCCCCTATTCACTTATAGAGAGGCAGTGAAGCTGGCTATTTCGCCGTCTCGAAAGAGTCTAGAGGTGACGTGGCCGATGTAGGTCCTTCAAGTGCTGAGACTTCAAAAAGAAGTCCCGTAGCTTCTAGCTCTTTTGGGTGGACCACGGAGGGTTCGGCAAGTGAAGGTGGGCCGGCCATTCGTGTTGATTCTGTCAAAGATTTTCCAATGGAGCCTGCAGGGGCTGATGCAGCCGTCAAGATGATTGAGGCGACATCATCTTTGGTAGTGTTTTGACCTTTTGACTCCTGCTATTTATTATGTCTTACTTAAATAAAGTCTTACTGTAGGTGTTCCGCCTCTGGGTACATCGACTTCAAGAGAACCAACCAATCTTCCTGAGGGAACCAGGGGTGAAGTAAGTACTTCGACCGCGACAGATGCTGCTGAGTTGGATGCTTTGTATCACGACCTGCCCTCTTATCAGCTTGAACCGGCCAGAGGAAAGGGGATTGAGGGGATGGTAATCATGGAACTAACCTTACTTCCAACTATATCGGTGAGTGAGATGCCATCGGTTTTGCCGGTGCCGCCTATTTTGCCGGGCGCGGAGTTGAAGGTGATTACCAGTCCTACTTCTCCAACATTGGTGGTTGAGCCAGCTCTCCCGAAAATAGTAACTAGTCCTACCTCGGTTGTGGCTAGTGTACTGGTTTCAATGAGGACTCCTCCGAGATCACTGACGACCCCTTATGTTGCTGCAGCCAGTGCTTCTATTATTTCCTCCATAGTTACACCGGTGAAGCCAGTGGGAACTCTGTCTTCAGGGGCTGCTCGTTCGCCGGGAGTAGTTGAGGCTGAAAATGAATTCGTGGCTGAGTTAGTTGACAGCTTTTATAAGGGCTTGAATCGATCCATTGCTTTAGTTTTGAAGGGCTCGACTATCTCGTTCTCTGCTTTAAAGGTGGTCCTCTCCCGAAGCATTGACAGTATCCAGGACTTTGGAGGTGATGATCAGGCCGCCACATTTGAGCTTCTGGTGGACAAACTCGAGAGGGATGTGGACGAATGGCGCCGTCTTAGTCATCTGGAGTCTTCAGTTAATGAGCAGCTTGGGTACCTTGTTGCTCAGATGCATGAAGCTCGTCTCGCCGCTCAAGAAGCTGTTAAGGCCATTGCTTCTGATTTGAAATCCTTAGAGACAAGAAAAGTAGAGCTCGAGGATGCCATAGATGCTTCTAGCAGTGCTCTTCTTGACGCTGAGGATAAAATTGCAAAGGCCAAGGAAATGATTAGGAAGGCTAATCTCCTTTTGTCCAAGGCTAAACCAGTGCGTCTTGAAGAGACTGCTCGGCTTGAGGAGCTTAAGGCCCAGCATGACAAAGTCTTGCGGCAGGAGCTAGCACAGAGGGCAATCTTGGTTGAAATTAAAGCTCGCTTGGCCTAGACGGTAAGCTTTAATGAGGCCGAGTTGAGGTCGCAGGCGCTTGTCAGGGCTACTGAAGAGAGAAAGACTAGACTGGCCACTCTTGAAGAATGGATCAAGTCCTATGAAGCACCGTCATAGCTTGTAATATGTGCATTCATGTATCCCTCTTTTGAAATCAATAAAAAAATGATTTTATATTGACTCCCTTATTGTATTTTCAACTTGTTTTAGCTTTTGAATTCTCACTTTCAAGTTGTATTGTAGCCATTTGAGAAAATAGTCCTTACTGGACTAAAAGACTAGACCTGGCTATCTGTCGGTTCAGAGGTCGTAATGACGTAACCGATTGAGAAGCCATCAAGCTCAAAATTGTCATATGATGACAAAGAAATAGTCCTTGCCGGACTGAAGGATGAGACTTCGCTATCTGCCGGTTCAGAGATCGCAATGACGTAACCGATTGAGAAGCCACCAAGCTCAAAATTTTGTTAGGATTTGGAAGGAATTGTCAGAGGTATATTGTTAACGTGACAACCAGAAAAGTCCATTAAAGACTGAGTGTGACTCAGAAACTTGCTGGGGAGCTAGAAAATGGATTCCATAGAAAATGGATTCCACCAAGCTCAAAATTTTGTTAGGATTTGGAAGGAATTGTCAGAGGTATATTGTTAACGTGACAACCAGAAAAGTCCATTAAAGACTGCGTGTGACTCAGAAACTTGCTGGGGAGCTTGAAAATGGATCATATGTCAGAGGTGTAATGTTAACGTGACAAAAAGAACTTCGTAGGGATTCGGAAAGCAATTTGTCAGAGGTGTAATGTTAACTTGACAAAAAGATATGCATGCTAGAGGTATAATGTTAAACATAGCATGGAAAGATCTCGTTTTCATTGCGAAAATCGAGAGATCACTGTCATAGGTTTAATGTTAACCTAACAGCAAAATGGATGCCAAAGGTGTAGTGTTAAACATAGCATGAAAAGGTCTCGTTCTCACAGTGAAAAACGAGGAGATCACTGTCATAGGTTTAATGTTAACTTAACAGCGAAATAGATACCAGAGGTATAGTGTTAAATATAGCATGAAAAGTCTCGTTCTTATTGAGAGAAACGAGGAGATCACTGTTATAGGTTTAATGTTAACTTAAGAGCGAAATGGATGCCAGAGGTGTACTGTTAAACATAGCATGAAAGGTCTCGTTCTCACAGAGAAAAACGAGGAGATCACTGTCATAGGTTTAATGTTAACTTAACAGCGAAATGGATTTGCGGTATGAGCAACTTTGGTCGAAAGTGTGGTATTAACTTGACCGAGAGATTCATTTACTGTTAGAGGTGTTTGAACATAGCAGTAATTCGAGTGGATTGGTCATTCTTTATATGTGATCTTACTATTCTATGGATGAGAATTGGTAAGTGATTTTGGAGAGGGGATCAAATGGGAACAGGTCCCTTAGGATTTTTAGCAAATCCTCAGTTGTCAACGGGTTTGATATACCTTTACCAACTACCGTTTGAGTCAGGCTAGCCATTCTATTCCCCTCAGCATGATGAGTTGTCGAGGACTTATGTTGGGCTTAAAGGCCAACATTTTCCTCTATCCTTAACCGTTAAGGTGTTGGATCATTTGGTTAGTGCATGTGTAACCTGGATTCTTCTTTGAGACAACCAGTGTATGATCAGCTTCCTACTGGTTTATGATTGTATGATCTCATTTGGCGGAAGAGAGGGGCGCTCCTTCTGCATATCTTAGATTTGAAGGTCTTGATCAGAGGTGTAATGTTAACTTGATCATGAGAAAGATCCTTAATTAAGGATAATACTTCTTTAAGAACTTGCCATTGATCGGCATCATGAGTAAAACACCATCTGAAGTCATAAGGCAATATGCTCCGTTTGAATAGACTGTTTCTATTACAAACGGTCCCTCCTATTTGGGCTGAAACTTACCTTTGGTTTGGTGCGTAATGATCATTGGTCGTCTGACAGCTAAAACCAAATATCCTTTCTGGAAGACTCTTTATTTGACCTTCTTATTGAAGGCTTTTGAGATCCGAGCTTGATATAACTCAATATGCTGCTGAGCTTGTAACCGCTTCTCATCTAGGGCTTCGAGTTCTTGAAGACGCAACAGCATTGTCCTCTGATGTGATCTTAGTCATTAAAGAGACTCATAATGACGGCATCTGAATTTCTAGCGGTATAACTGCTTCACACCCGTATACCAGGAAAAAAGGCGTATTGCCTGTCGGGGTCCGAACCGTGGTTCGGTAGGCCCAAAGACATTGACTAAGCTTCTCATTCCAATCTCGCTTATTCGAGGAGACGAACTTTTTAAGTAACTTGATGATTGTCTTGTTGAAAGCTTCTGTCAAACCATTAGCGGCGGGATTATAAGCAGTTGAGCCACATTCTGAATTCGGTATTTATCGCAGAACCGATAGAACACCTGGCTTGCAAATTGGGGACCGTTATCATGGATAATCCGCCTAGGGACAACGAATCGATGGATGACATGGTATTTGATGAAATTTACCACGTTAGAAGTTTTGACTTCAACCAGTGGTATAGCTTCCGCCCACTTTGAAAAGTAATCGGTTATTGCCAGGATAAACCGGTGTCTTTTTGTCGAAAAGGGGCTGATTGGCCCTACGACATCGATTCCCCATGCTTCAAATGGCCATGAAGCAATAGTTGGGTGGAGCAACTCTGGAGGCTGGTGTATGAAGTCCGCATGAACTTGGCATGCTTTACACCTTCGTGCATATTGGATAGCATCGGCTATTATGGTTGGCTAATAATATCCAAGCCTATGCAATCTGTCTTTAAGTTTTTGACCTGGCTGATGCACTCTGCATATGCCGTCGTGTGCTTTTTTAAGCACTTCCTGTGCCTCTGAATTAGAAAGGCAATGGAGAAAGGTACCGTCGTATGAACGACGATAAAGTGTCTTCAGAGTTGGATCATAGTAAAAATGGAGAGACCTTCGTCTGATAAATGCCGCTTCTTTAGGATTGTCTGGCAGCAGACTGTGTAGAGCATAGTCGATGAAAGAAATCGCCAATCTCTCGGCTCAAGATCCGTCGAGATATTATAAACCTCTCTAGTTTTTAACATATGTTTAGAGCAGACAAGGTGTCGAGTCGTCACTGTAAGGTGATACTCAGTGTCGACTGGCAAGGCTAGTGTTGTTGCTAATGCAGAAAGAGTATCTACCTTAGTATTCTGAGATCGAGATACGTGCCCGATGTAAAAGCCATCAAACAGATTAGCCATTTCGATGACTGCGTGATAATAAGGCATCAAATCCTCGTGACGAACCTCATATTCGCCTTTAACCTGATTGATAATCAGTTTTGAATCACCGTAAGCTTCAAGGTAGCGTATCCCCATTCCGTGGGCGAGCTAAGACCAATGAGTAGAGCATTATATTCCGCTACATTGTTGGAGCATGATTCCGTCAGAGAAAATGCTCTAAGAAGGACGTGATTTTGTGGAGAGATAAACACAACCCTCACGCTGGCAATGATCCCGCCTTTAGGGCCTATTCGTGATGCTCCATCGAAGAACATCTGCCATATTTCATCTTCTGAAATTATATTAGATTCAAAGACTTCACCTGGAATGTCTTCATGAAGTTTTGAGTATTCCGGAACTGGATGAGCAGCCAAGAACTATGTGAGGGTCTGGCCTTTAACCGCCTTTTGAGGGATAAAGAGCGTGTCGTATTGAGACAAAAGAAGCGCCCATTTAGCTAATCTTGAATCAATGACCTTGCTTTGTCATGAGAAGACGCAAAGGATTCACTCTAGAGATGACATGTATAGTTTGGCCGACCAAATAATGTCGTGTCTTCTGAACGGCAAAGACAAGAGCTAAGCACTCCTTCTCAATAGGATTATAGAGAGATTCCGCCCCTATCAGAGTCCTGCTCAGATAATAAATGGCCTGTTCGTGACTATTGTCGTCTTTTTAAGCAAGCAGGACACCAATAGAATGGTCCATAGCTTTCACATAAAGCAAGAATGATTTCCCTGATGTGGAAGCCACTAAGACTAGAGGTTTTGTAAGATATCTCTTGATATCCTCATAAGCTTCCTGACAAGCTTGATCCCATACAAAGGAAGCACCCTTTTTCATGAGTCAGGTGAATGGTTGACAGCGGCCTGAGAGATTTACGATAAATCATCTAATATAAGCCAGTCTACCTTGCAAGCCTCTAAGCTCTTTGAGATTCCTAGGTGGATGCATGTCCTGAATGGCTTTGACTTTGTTCAGGTCAAGATGAATTCCTTTTGATGTAACAATGAACCCAAGGAACTTGCCACTCGAAACTCCCAAGAAGGATTTTGTCGGATTCATCTTCAGTTGATTAGCCCGCATAATGTCGAACATCGTTCTCAACTCACGAAGATGGTCATTCTTATTGCGGCTTTTGACAGCAATGTTGTCGACATAGCATTCTACCGTTTTTTTGGAGATGATCGCGGAAGATTGTATTCATTTCCGCTGATAGGTTGCTCCGGCGTTCTTTAGCCCAAAGGGCATCACAGTGTAACAGTATACCCCCAAGGGTGTTAGGAATGAAGTATGCTTCTCGTCGTCGGGATAGATCTTAATCTGATTGTACCCTGAAAAGCCGTCCATGAAATACATTCTTTCGAATCCACAGGTATTGTCAATCATGACATCGGTGATGGGCAGTGAGAATTCGTTTTTTAGGACAAGCTGTATTGAGATCACGGTAGTCGATGCAGATCCATATTTTTCCATTCTTCTTGAGGACGGAAATGATATTAGCAACCCAATCTGGATGTTGTTCCTCCCGTATGAAGCCACATGCAATGAGCTTATGAACTTCGACTTCAATAACCTCCATAATGTTTGGGCAAAACTGACGTTGTTGCTGCTTGACTGGCTTAGCGTCAGGTTTGATATTTAGATGATGCATGGCTACTTGTGGATCAAGTCCGGTCGTCTTCGTAGTTCCATGCGGAGACGTCTATATACTCCTTTACGAGTATTATTAATTCTTCTTTTTCCATAAGTGATAAGCTCTCACTTATAAAGATGGGTTTAGGATGATCTTGACTACCCAAGTTGACCTGCATCACCTTGTCTTCAGTAGGTGGTTCGTGCAGTTCGAATCGCTTTTCCCATTAGAGATCCAATTGTTGAACCCATGGTTCCTCATCAGTAGCTTCCACTGGCTCCAATTGACTGCTTGAAGTCATGTTAACGGTGAGATTCTTGAACATCATTCCCACACTGACATCTGAGTCCCACTCGGAGGAAGAGACAGAATGTGATGGAATCGGTTCGCCATCCCTGAATTGAACCGTTGCTGGTGGTGTGGGTGTAATGTACCCAACCCCCTGCGTGTGTTATCATAGTAATTTACAGGTTTTCCTTTTGGTACAAAGTTACGCAGCAAACTACGCCTTCCTTTTTCGAAATTCAGGCCCTCTCCATGTTTTAGGTTGTACCCCATTTTCTTCATCATATGGTGTGCTGGTCGCGCATAGTGGAAAAATTGTGGGGTATCTGAGTCTGAACTTGAATCTATGGCTGTGGACCCTCGTGGTTGGTCTTTACCGAATATTATGGGTAACTGACCTTTTTTGGATGTAGGGATCACTAAAAAGGCCCCTTCTACAGATTGCATGGGTGTGCCGGATGCACTTGGTCTAGGTAAAGGCATGTGCAGAGAGCTATCCGTAATGGATTCAAACAACCCAATACTCACAGGATAATCAAAGGAAATATTATCATTAATTACCCATTCACCCTCATCTTCAGAAAGAGTGTTACATTAGGGATTATTAAGACATGCTATAATTGGTTCACTAATCAAAATGGCTGGCATGTCTGCTTCAGGTTCTGAATCTGCCTCATTGCCACTATCATCATCGTCCGGCAATGATTCTTTCGATGTTTCACCAGTCTCTTGATATAGGAGAGCATCAGTAAAGTAATTTTTCACCCTTTGAATGGTTGCTTCTCAGCGAAGACAGTTCGTATGTTGCATCATCTTCAACATATTTGGAGCACTGGTGTAGAGTGGAGGGAACGATCCAGTTGGCGTGGATCCACGGTCTTCCTAGTAGCAAGTTGTATGATGTGTCAGCGTCAATGACATAGCACGTCACTTCTGACTTCAGGCTCCCGATTCGGCAACGGAGTCGAATTTTCCCAAGTGGATGACTACTTTTAGTATTAAAATCGTATATTGTTGTAGTGGTTGCGGACAACCTATATAGTGGTATACCGAGAAAGTAGAGGAGCCTTTTAGGGATGATGCTGAGTGCAGACCCCGTATCAACCTGTACCCTTTCAATGCATATTGAACTGATGTATCCACTGTAGTACAAAGGTCAATCGTGCTTGTTATCCTTGAGAAGCATATCTTCCTCTATGAAGGTAATAGCAGGTACCTTTGATGATGGCATTCAGGGCAAGAAGACTAAGCGTCATCTTTAGGGGTTACTGGCATGTACGTCAGGAATGATTCTGAATTAGCCAGTGCATCTCTGAGTGCTTCTCTTGTCTCTTTTGAGAGACGAATAAGCTCATGTATAGTAATACGAGCAAGAATATTAGCCAACTGGGCCAATATGTCAAAACGAAAGGGTATGTCAAGCCCTGGGCCTGAAGGCTTCTTCAGGGCATGGTCGAACCGGACTTCCCTTGGCTTCTCCTTTCCCTTGGTTGGAACTGAAGCGGGTGCTGGTATGTCTGTTGTTGTGTCTCGCAGTAGCTTTCTCGTACTATTTTAAGTACGATTTTTGGATCGAGTACCTGTTGGCTGAGGTACATCAGCCCGCGTTGTGCAAACGTGCTTTTCTCCTTCAGAATCGCTGAGAGAAGCTGATGTAAGATTGTCATCGTCTGGCAGGATGGAGATGACATTGTAAGATTTGCCCTTCGACTTGAACTTCTTTGAATCCCATTGTTCGTCTCGGATAAGGTCTGGGTGTATCCACATGATTTCCCATGTCTCCAATGTCAAGGGAACCAGACCCCTATTATCTTGAGTTTTAGCTGCCGGATGTTTGACTTTTAACCGTGGTACAGGGATTGGATAAGTCCCGTCAGGAACTGTGACCTTTGGGGTTTTGCCGAACTCGAGGGTCACCATATTTGCAGTGACTTTCTTTTACTCTGACTTCAGTGTCAGGACTCCAGCATCGACTAGAGCTTGAATTCTGTCCTTGAGGACAAAGCACTTGTCGGTAGGATGGTGAATCATCCTATGAAAGAGACAGTAATTGGAATCGTTCGTGTGTCCTATTTCATTGGGACATCAAGCATCGGCAGCTTCAATTTATTCCCTTTGTGGAGTAAATAGAATATTGTGACCACTTTATCGTCTTTAAAGGAGTACTGTTTCGGAAGAAACTTAGACTCCTGATTATTGAAGCCGCTCTTCTTGGCTTTTGACTGAACATCGCCTGACAATTCTACGGACATAGTCTCTTTCCCTTTGGCTTGAGAAGACTGTGCCATATCGCCACGTTCTTTATTATTCATACCCCATTTGCTTTTAGGGGTGGATGGTTCGAACTTTTTAGCTGACTTTTCGGCTATCTCAGCTTGCTCGACCAGTTCTTTCCAGGTATGGTCTTTGACAGCCCCCATGCGAATCTCTACTTGGTCTAAGAAGTTGTGCCTGCACGTCTGTAAGAGCATGGGTAATGGCATCCCTGCTGGGCACATCAAAGATAAGTTTCTGAACTGCTCAATGTAGTCATGGACAGATTCGCTCTTCTTCTGTACGGTAGAGAGGAGTCTGTCCATGGTTACCTCGGTATCGTCCTCATAGAAACGAGAAAGGAATCATGTTTTCAGGTCGATCCAGGAATTGACGGAGCCAGGAGGGAGACTTCAAAAACAGTCAAATGCTACCCCCTTTAAGGTGCCAATGAACAGCCTAGCCATAATAGCATCATTGTCTATAACATTACCGGTCTGAGACCAAAAATAGTAGATGTGCTAGTTTGGCGAGCTCTTACCATCGTACGTATGTAACGTTGGTGGTTTGAACTTTGGTGGGTATGGTACTGAATCCCACTCCAGCGGGTAAGGACGGATTGCCCCTACTTTTTTTAATTCATCCCTCTGAGCTAGGGATGCGATTTGAGCTTGGATGCCTTTAAGGACTTCAGCGTCCAAAGAAGAACCCTCCTTTGACTTCTCTGTCTTTGGCTGTTCATTGCTAAGATGTTCTTCCTCATCATGGTTACTCCCCGTATCATTGTTATTCCAGTTATTGAGGAGTTGAGCGAGCATCTGTTGAATGTTGTCCAAAGCTTCTTGCTGGGTCTTGGAAGTTTGCTCCTGAGCTTCCAACTGTCGACCAAGGTCATCATTACCGTTATCAGCCATATTCACTGATACTCTATCCGTTCGTACCGAGTTGACTGTCACCGAAGAGGCATACATACTGTCTTCATCCTCTTCATCAGACCATTAGACTAATCTTTTCATTGGTTCTGGTGAGGTTACTACAGTTGAGGAAGATGGCTGTTCATAACTATAGGGTATTGCAACCCTAGATTTAGTGTTTTGGAAGACACCTTCTTCATGTACCAAGACTTCGCCCAAGCCTGGGCTATAATCCGGATCTGGGGAACTATAGGGAGTGTCGTGAGACGCTCGTCTGCCCCTACGCAGCTCTCGTCCTCTTCCGATCACGTTAACAGATGCAGAGGGTAGATCTCCTGATATGCTCCTTTTGCGATGTTTCACCGGAGCTTGCATCGACAGTCGATCAAAAATTGATCGTCAGACTGGAGGAGTGGCGGGGATTGGTCCTAACCGACAATAGACTGAGTGGACTGTCACCAACTAACATCCCACTTGTTGACAATAGGAGAGAGAAGTTTGGAAAGATTTTGACTTCCGTTTGCTTGTCAAGATTCTCGCAAGTCAGACCCAGTTGGGCCTAGACGATCCAACACAGAGGCTCTATTGGATTGCACATAAAATGACGTCCTATTCTTTTCATCATAGCAGAGGTAATTAGCACTAAATAGTGCTTTAGCTCTAGCTTCGCGGCTAAAAACTTTAGGAATGTCCTTGGGTGCTGAAGCTGCATAAGCACCGCTGTCAACACTTAGGGACGATCCCTTGGCTCCGCTACGAAGGGCGAGCTTAGCGCTTGATGAGCTGGGGAGCGAAGCACGCTGTGGTGCTTTATCCGCTATGTTGCTACGAAGGTGATTAGGCTTGGATAGTGCTTTGGCTCTAACTTTACAGCTAAAAGCTTTGGAAATGCCCTTGGGCGCTGAAACTGCATAAGCACCGCTATCAGCACTTAGGGGCAATCTCTTAGCTTCGCTGCAAAGAGCGAGCTTAGTACTTGAAGAACAGGCGAACGAAGCATGCTGTGGTGCTTTGGTTCCAGCTTTGCGGCTGTGAACGTCATATGTACCCTGAGGTATAGTAGCTTCGCTCATGAGAACGAGGCTGGCACGAGGAGTTACTGCTCCTGACTTAGACAAAGGCGTGATCGCCGTTGTAACTTCGCAGCTAGCAGTCTTGTCAGAGCAGGCAGGCATCTTGCCTTTTTCTTTACAAAAGGGACGAACTTGTGGCGTAGCTACGCCTGAGGCTTCATACAGAGCCTTCTGCTTTGGCCTCCACATCTGCTTTAAAAGAGAAAACTTAGGTTCACAGGGAACCTGACTAGCCACACGTGAGGCTGGGAGGTGTTGGAAGGATTCTGCTTCCGGTTTCTGCTCCGAAACCTTGGCCATGGAGACCTTTCTATGCTTTCGTGCATGGAGCATTGAACCACCCCTAGAGAGGAGTTCTTCGAATTTTTCTTGGTCGAAGTGAACGACTAGGTTTTCGAAGGTGACAGGCTGAAGATTCTGACCCTTGCATTGCAGGCATGCTTCCTTGTTGCGCCAGAAGACCGTGGTAGGCTCGCAGAGAGCCTTATCTGTCTCCATAGAGACTTGCTTTGAAGATTTAGCCAGACGGGCTCTGGCCACATCGGCTTCCTTGAATTCAGAGATAGACCCGAAGGTCTGTTCGTCGCATTGCGACACTTGATTCTCAACAGTGGAGAAATCAGTCCCCAGCGGAGTCGCCATCTTGTTTTCCATTGATTTTGTAAAAGGGAAAACTTACAAAAAGGGGTCGAGGAGCTAAATTACAAGTATTCTAAAAACATTACAAGTAGATCTCCTCTGAGATTCTAGAGAAGTGTGCCGATAGGAGTCTGGTCAGCGCGCGGCCACTTTGTCCCTTTGACGATGCGATTGATGAGATTCCCTTCTCGCCTGGTTCGGGGAATCGAAGAACAAAAGGTTGGTAGAACCCTCTTATTACTTCTCAAACTGCCTCCACTTTGGAATTCCTTCTCGCCTGGTTCCGGAGATTCCTTGAGAGGAAGATCTTAGGGTATCAGCACCCTGATTAGAGAAGCAGTTCTCTGAATTCTCTGAATTCTTGAAAGCAAAAGAATAGTTCTCTGTTTAACCGTCTCTCTCTGTGCGTCTCTTTGCCTGTGCGTGTGTGTGTGTGTGTGTCTTTGTTCGTATGCCTCGGTGGGTTATTTATAAGGAGAGCAGGGGTATAATTGTCCCTTGAAAATCTGAAAACAGATTGAGTCAATCTGTTTAAATCTGGAAAGTAGCCTTGCTGTGAGGCTTGAATCAGTTTCTGCGAAGTTAGGAACAACAGGTAGCGTCAGTCTCCTGATCTATTTTGATTCTTTCCAAATAATTAAAAGATCTCCCCTGATCTTCTTACTTATTTTAGGAGAGTCAAGAGATTATGGTAAACAACTACAAATTTGATCTCAGATTTAATCTCGATTAGATTTGATCTTGAAGAGATTTGATCTTATCTGGAGATTTGATTGGTCAAAGGTTGACCATAAAAGGCCCGCAGCGGAGCTGCCGCATTGAGCTCACAGCGGAGTTGGAAGGAGCATCTAGCGAAGTCAGAGGAAAGCTCTTCAGCGGAGCTAGATGAACATCTGTGGCGAAGCTACCATCCTTCTACGCGGTTGCTTATAATTTCGAGCGAAGCTAACTCTCTGCGGAGTTAACTGAGCACTTCAGGCGAAGCTGTAAGTTAGCTCACTGATAGAGCTTTGAACATCTTCTAGGCGAAGTTGGACAAACTTAGCCTCTCAGGCGAGGCTATCCCCTTGGGCTCATGTGATGCTAAGTATTGAGCCAACTTAGCATCTTAGACCTGCTTAGGTCTCTTCAAAGACAATCTGGGCTCACTGTCTGCTTCACTGGATCAGTAGAGTCCAAGTTGCTGCTTTGTCCCTCGGAGATGGGTACAGAACTGGTCGTCAGCTTGTCTGTCACTTGTCTTTTTTAAATGTCAACAAGTTTAAGCATTGTTCAGGCTAGTCAGGAATCTTGTCTTTTTTAGAGTGTCAACAATAAAAGGCAGTATATTTTCTGAAGAAAGGACGGAAAACTAGTTTAAGTTTTTTTTCTTTATTTTTAGGGTTTAGGTTCATTGTTAGATAGTTTATGAGAAGTTGTATTTCAGTTTTTAATCTATAATTCAATTCAAAAACAAAGTGAGAGGGAGAAAGAGTGATTTTAATTTGAAGTCAAAATGACATCAATAAAGATTAGACGGACTTCTTTTCTTCTCCTACTCATGGGTATGTTGAATTTCAATTTAATTTTTTCTTTTTTAGTAATGAGTAGCTAAATCTCTTCTTACTAGGCTCACTAATCTCTCCTCTCTAGTATTGATTCTTGATCAGTATTAATGAAAAGACCCAACTGAATCATATGAATGCCTTAAACAAAACCTTGCTTATTGCGAGTGTTCTTGAAGGCACATGAGGATGGGATTGGATTTTGAACTTAATCTTGAAATTTATCATTAAAAAGAACTTGTTTTTTATTTCATGCATGCTTTATTGCTTTGATGATTTAACATTCAATTCAAAGAAAGATTTTAAAACTAAAGTTCAATTTCTAAAATAAACCATCTTATGTATTTTACTTGATCTCTTTTAAATACAAGGCTAAACTTTTTGCCTATAATCTCATTGAGACCCTTGAACTTTTCAAGAAAAGAATCTAGAGTTGGGTAAAGATTAGTGAGCCCGGATTTCTCTTTATTAAAATAAACAAACACCATCACTCTTAAAGCCTTTTAAAGATCACTTTCTCCAAAATCTTTTCCAAGTTTCAAGTTTTCTTTAAATCATCTCTCTACTCTTCATTCTCTTTTCATATAAAAAAAATATCAAAACCATTCTTTTCTTTTGAAAGAACACATCGAAAAGCTTTTATCGCACTCCTCCTTATAGATCACGACCCGTTAGCTCAAAGCTACATGGTAATTCTCACTGCATTTACTTGCAATTAGCAAGCTACACTTAAAATATCAAAACTAAACTAGAGTAAGCATGAAATAAAGTAATGTTAGCACGTTAGAGAGTTAGATGTTAGAGTGTTAGAATCCATCATCATGAGCGATCAATGGCTCTTAAACTCATGTGGATTATCAAGTAAGGAGTTAGCAAGTTAGCGGTTAATTGTCATGAGAGAAAAATCTAAGCATGTAACGAGTTAGAAAAGAAACAAATGGAGATAAAGGAAGAACCTTTCATAGAGTATCACCCTCCATTACAATAACTTTCACTTCTATCCTATAATCACTCTTTTTCCTATTACATGATCTACAAAGAGGAAAAAATAAAAGAAAGAAGAAAGAAATAACTAAACTACACAAATGGGAGAAAACTACCCTAAAAACTCTCTTACTTTATGTTCTGCTCAACATTGGCTATTTATAGACCAAGGGAGGCACAAGAGATGTTAAGATAAGGCCATGCATTGAAGATCGACGCGTGGCCTTACAGTATGGCCGTGGAAACGCGACTTTCGTACTGGCACCGCATGTGCGGTGCCAGTGCGTGCAGACTGTGGATATGTCCCCTTGTCTGTAGCCCCTGCTGGTTTCTGCTTATCTGCACCCTGTCTTGACAGATCAGCTCCTCAAAGTCAATGGCTATATGTAGGCTCTAAGAATCACCAAATAAATAAGATTTTTGGGCTTCTTCATCATTCCATGTCATGGACCCAGAAACATACAAGAGAAGTATTATTAACAGAATTTAATATTGAATAAAGTAAAGATGTAATATGAAATATGCAATTTTGGAGTCTAATCATACCCTCACACTTATCTTTTGCTCGTCCCGAGCAAAACAGAAAAACTAACTAAGAAGATTATTACACCACTTTTGCAGGTGACGCAATTGTACTAAGTGTGTGCAATAACCCATTAAACCTGTAAGTTTTACCCAGAGAAGGAGTTTTATCTCTTGAGGATTTTCAGCGGATTACACTTACAAAATCCATAAAGAAAGAAATCAAATATTAATATTTTGAAAACGCATTTTAAAATAAAGAAAAGTGTTGAAATATTTTTTTCAAAATTTTAAGTGATCCAAGATCATAGGTTAATTAGAAATTATTTTTCTTTAAACTAAGTCTAAATGTAAAATCTTGTTATAAATTAAAGGTAAAAATTTTTAAATTGAATTGATTCTTTAATCTTTCATAAAGCTCTTAGATAACATACACTTTGTGAATAGTAAAGATTTATGGGATATCAACTCTAACTTTTATGCCATTTATTTTTGTGTGTGTGTGTGTGTGTCTATTCTTCTCTTAGTTTTTTAGGCTTTCTAGTTCACCCAGGTAGTGAGCCTTTAGCTGGTAACTCTCAAGCCAGATGGTTTTAGGACAACATATGAGAAATATCCCTTAGGCTTATGGACTCGAGTAAACAAGGTCACAAAACTAAACAAGATTATTTTGTTTTTATCCACCATTTTAGGCGTGAATAATCATGCTTCCAGAGGCATAATTACCTAGCTTCAATAGGTAAATTTATTATGATTATTTTTTTATATTTTTTATGATATTTTCAGTCTTTGTTTCAATCCAAAAAAAATTATGTAAATGTGAAGTGCATATTCTAAGGCAAACAATTTAAGATCAAATTATCTTTTTAATCTTTCTTTCTTATTCTAAAATTTAAATAAGATCTATTATTTTGACTCAGTTTTAATAATTCATAATTATAAGTCTCCATAATTCTTAAGATAATCTTAACTTTCTTAAAAACTATTTTTCTTATTTCAAAAATTTTTGTAAAAAGGAAAGAAAAAGGTTTTTATACTAAAGAAAATCTAAAAATTTTCTAAAAAAGTGTAGAAAAGAAAATTTAAAACAAACTATGTTAGTAAACCCTCTCCCATACTTATCACACATTGTTCTTAATGCATCGTGAATGTGTATATACATGAAACAAATAGAAAGGGAAGGAATATTACCTCAAGGTGGTGGTTCGGTGGTAATCTGATTGGGCCAAGCGTTGCTATCCAATCAAGATAATGTGATAGTCCACGGAACTCGCCTTTATTGACTTCTTTTTTATTTACATATTTGCAATTCCCAATATGAATAGGATCATGCAAGATCCTATCATGAAAATTATTTCCTTTACCTGACCAATCTTGAAAGATCATTACTGAGTCATTAAAGTCAATACCTCAGTCTAACAATAGAATGTGATTTTGTGAAATAGATGATTTGGGCTTTGAAATGAAAATTTTGAGAACCAATACTAATTCGAGAAAATCATATTTGGGTATGAGAGTCAGTTTAGGTTCAAGAGTTCGGTCCAAATCAAAGAATTTAATTTCAAATTCTATTCCCATCAATGAAATGTGATTATTGAAAGAGGTGGTTCAATTTAAAAAAATGTGTATATAGGAATCAATGTTGGCTCAGGAAATGGATTCAACTTGGGTAAGGACGCCAGAGTCAACATAGCTTCAAAGATTAGAATTGATTCACAAAGTTGTGGATTGGATTCACATTCATATTCAAGTTCAATTTCACTGAAATGAAAACTTGCCAATTTGTCATTGAGTTAATATTGGTCAAGTTCAAAGTTTTGTGGTGAAATTGAATCTTGGTCAAAGTCTTCAAGATTCCATGATTCTTAGTTTTCATCAATATGGTTAGAAGTGTTAGGAATAGTCAAAGATTGGGTAGGGAGAGTTTTCTTATTCCTACACATGTTTTCCAATCGACTAAGTCTTGCTTCTATTATATTGAAAAGATCGCTTTGGAATTGAATCATGGATTTCGTGCTCTTTTCTTAGTCGATAGGTTCTTCTTGTTGTGGGACCTGAAAAATGGAGTAAAGATCTTAGATTTGAAAACTTTGATGGAATTTTGAGTCTTCTAGATTTTGAATTCGTCACTCGAGTACCTTTAAGGCCTCCATCCTCTTTTCCTAGTCAATTGGTACTTCTAATAGTTGTTCGGGAGAAGGAATATTGAAGTTAGATGTCGGTAAGGCAGTTGACCATATGACTCGGGAGAGTTGTATCCCCACTGATTCTGTGAAGAGTGGTGATGATTGTTTCAGTCTTGTTCATAGTATTGGGACTGGAGCATATATTGATTCGGATAAGATCAATCTGGTATACTTGCTTAGTTAGAGTTATGAAATATCGGTTTGGTAATATCCGAGTCAAAAAAGGTCAGAGTGAAGTATGATTCAGTACATGCATTGGAATAATTATAATTGTAATCCATAATACAAAGATGTCAAAAAAACAAAAACAAGCAAAAAAACCATCAAACAAAGAAAAGAAAATTTCAAAAACAAGGCTATACTAAGGTTGACCTAGACCTAGACAAGTCCTAACTGGTTAGACTGTCCACGAGGGGTATATTGTAGAAATTTGACCAGTGGGAGGTATCGTACCGGAGCAATGGGCCTAATATGTCAAATCACTGTCCTTCGAGATTTTGCCTCTCAATCCCCAACCTATGACACTGATTTGACAAGAGTCAAACTCTAACAATTTTCTCCTTAGGTCAATCTCTTAAATGAGTCCAAGATGTTCCTGTTGAAGCTTACAAGATTGAAAGATTTTGATGATAGATAACAAAGTGATAAAGATGCATTTGGAGCTCTATCTCAAGCATTTATACAGAGTTCTGATTACTTAACCTCAGTTGAAGACTTTGGGTATTTTTGTGTATTTTTAAAATAATTATTAAAAGCCTTGAACACACACACAAATACCTATATAGTCGACTTGACCTCTAAGTATAGTCGACTAACCTAACCCATATTCGACTTGAAAATTTCTCCAGTCGACTAAGTCCTTCTACAAAAAATATCCCAACTCTATGTTTATTGTCTGGCATCAGAATTAGTCGACTCCCCCTAAAGTATAGTCGACTAACCTCTGATATAGTCGACTTACCTTTTCTATATAGTCGACTAAAAATAATTTTCCAGAAACTTGTTATCCGTATCAGTCTAAGTATAGTCGACTTACCCCCTATGTTAGTCGACTAACTTTTGAAAATTTTGTTCTTCTAGTCGACTAACCTCTATACCTAGTCGACTAATAGCAGTTTCTGACTGTTGGTCAGTTACTGATTTTTAGTGTTTTATCTAACGTTTTAAATTTCAAATTTGAATTGATAACTTTCCTAACTGACTATAGATTTCAGCTATAAATAGGGATGTTGTCCTAGGATCAATTCACTAATTCAAATCTCAAGTTTTCAGCCTAAAAACTCTGTTCAAAACTCTGTTTTTCTTAAAACCTTTTCCACTTTCTGTTTCTTCATCAATTCCTACTCTATTGTGAAGATTTCTGAAAGTCCACCTATAAGAGACCTTGTCCACAAGCACATTCAGATTCAAGGCATATAGGATCAATTGTAATCATTCAAAGAGGAGCATTGTACAAGGATGTCTTCTTGGTATAGAAGAGAAGTTGTACAAGGTGTTTGTTCTCTTGGTTGTAAGAGGAGTTGTACACATTTGGCAAAGGGTATTTTATCAAGTGGTGTACAAGTTATTGGTTTTGGTGTATCCAAATAAGGAAAGAAAAATCTCAAGCGGATTGCTTGGGGACTGGACGTAGGTCACAAGGACCGAACCAGGATAAATCTCTTGTCTTTGCATTTGCATTTTTCTGAGTTTTATCTTGTGAATTTTCACTTTCTGCAAGTAGTTTCATTTAAATAGTTTATAAACACTATTCACCCCCCTCTAGTGTTTGTGATGCTTGAATATAGATCGTACACTTGGTATCAGAGCAAGGATGGCAACGGAGTTCCCTTCATCACAATTCAAAGAAGGACATTCTACACAATGTCCACCGCTATTTGACGGATCCAACTACAACTATTAGAAGTGTAGAATGAAGATCCACTTGCAATCGCTCAACTATGAACTTTGAAACATTGTAGAAGCACCGTACACCAAACCGACAACCAACTACACCGCTTGGAGTGATGATCAAAAGAAGAATGCGAACCTTGACGCCAAAGCGATGAATGCTTTATTCTGTGCCTTAACAAAAGAAGAATTCAACCGTGTGTCAACAGCCACTTCTACAAATCAACTATGGCACACTCTTCAGGTAAAACATGAAAGCACAAATAAGATTAAAGAATCTAAGATTTCTATTCTTGTCCACAGTTTTAAACTTTTCAAAATGAAGGAGAATGAAACCATCTTAGAAATGGTTACAAGATTCACCAACATAACCAATTCCTTACCATCCCTTGGAAAGGAATACACCCAAGTCGAAAAAATTCGCAAGATCCTTGCGCACTCACACCAGATTGGGAGAAGAAGACTACTGCAATAGAAGAAGCGAATGATCTCTCAACAATGTCATTAGAAAACCTTATTGGTAATCTAATGGCATACGAAGTACAACTCAAAGATAGAAAGAAGGACGAACAACAACTTCAATCCAAGAAGAAAGTACTTGCCTTCCATACATCCTCAGATATAGACAATTCAGATGACGATGAAGAGGAGATGGTGATGCATTCAAGAAAATTAAAAGGTTCTTAAAACAAGGTAAGTTTAAAAAGAAAAAGATACTAATGATAATCCTATTTGTTTTAAGTATAACAAACCAGGTCACATAAAGAAGGATTGCCCATTGATGAAATCAAAAGAACACTTCAAGAATTTCAATAAGTTCAACAAGAAGAAGAAAGCCTTTCAAGCAACTTGGGATGATAGCGACTCATCTTCCTCTGACGAAGAAGAAGCCACTGAAACCGCCAATATTTGCTTCATGGCTCAAGAAGATGAGGTACAAGATTATGATGAATTATTAGAAGCTTTTAATGAACTTTTTAATAATTTCAAAAAAGAAAAAATTAAAAATAAAGTTTTGACAAAAGAAATGAAAGACTCAACAATGAAAATGAAATTTTTGTTTCTCAAACATCTTCTTTAAATTCTCAAAAAGATGATTTTGAAAAAATTATTTCATCTTTAAATGGGATAATGAAATTTCTTAAAAGAGAATTCTTTGCTTAAAAAGGAAACTATTTCTTTAAATTCTAGAATTACTATTTTAGATAAAGAAATGACTAGTTTCAAAATTAAGTATGAAGATCTTTCGAAAAATGTGACTAAATTTAATAAAAGAAAAGAGAATTTAAATGATTTATTATCCTATCAAAAGATGTCAAATAATCATTTTGGTCTTGATTTTTTAAAAGATAAGATTTACAAACCTACACATGTTGGTCTTGAAAATTTTGTAAAGTCTACACTTCTTTATAATAATAATCCATATAATTCTTTTGTGAAAAGAAATACTATTTCAAAAAGAATTAGATGCAAATATATATGGGTTCCTAAAAATCTAAATAATGTTAATAAAAATGCTTATATTGCATCTTATATACATGATGTGTGTAATTCTGATAATTATGTTTATACTAACAAATGGAAACCAAATTCCAATTGGATTTGGGTTCCTAAAGGCTAATCTTTTTCGGACCCTGTCATGATGGGTATCATACAAATTGTTTTATCTTATAGGTACCTTATAAAGAAAAGTGGATACTTAATAGTAGGTGTTCCAACACATGACCCGGACACATTCAACTACTGTATTCCGTTCAAATCAAAAAGGGAGGTACAGAAATATTTGGAGACAATAACAAAGGAAAGGTTATTGTTACCGGCATGGTTGGTAATATTTCAAAACCCCTTATTGAAAATGTTCTTTTGGTAAGAGGTTTAAAACACAATCTATTAAGTATTAGTCAATTATGTGATAAGGGTTATAAAATTGTTTTTGAAAAAGATGCATGTCTTATATATGATACTAACATGAAAGATATTTTGTTTAAAGGTTTTCGTAACAATAATATTTATGAGTTATCAATAACCTGTATATCATCTAATGATAACTTATGTTTACTTGCTTCTAATAATGATTATTTTTTATGGCATAAAAGATTTGGTCATTTGAATATGAAAACAATTTCTAAGATTTCTAAATTTGATTTAGTTAAAGATCTTCTAAAATAGCTTTTAAAAAGGATTATTTTTGTGATTCTTGTCAATTAGGAAAACAAGTTAAATCATCTTTTAAATCTAAAGATTTAGTTTCTACCAATAGACCTTTAGAACTATTGCATTTAGATTTATTTGGTCCTACTTGTGTTGCTTCTTTAAATAAAAGTATGCTTCTTTAAATAAAAGTAGGTATGTTTTTGTTATTGTTGATGATTATTCACGTTTTTCATGGGTAATTTTTCTAAAAAATAAAAATGATACTTTTGATGAGTTTTCAAGTTTTTGTAAAAGAATTCAAAATCAAAAGTCTCTAAACATAGACACTATTCGAAGTGATCATAGAGGAGAATTTGAAAATGAATCTTTTGCAAATTTCTGTGATAAGTATGGTATTACATATAACTTTGCATTTCCTAGAACATCTCCTCAAAATGGTGTTGTGGAGAGAAAGAATAGGACTTTACAAGAATGTGCCAGAACTATATTCATGGACAGTCATTTACCAAAATATTTTTGGGCTGAAGCTATTGCTACTGCATGTTATGTTTTAAATCGTGTGCTTATTCGACCTATTTTAAATAAAACATCTTATGAATTATTTTATAATAGAATTCCAAAAGTTTCTTACTTCAAGATTTTTGGATGTAAATATTTTATCTTAAATACAAGGGATGCTTTAGATAAATTTGATGCTAGATCTAATGAAGGTATTTTTGTTGGATACTCTACTCAAAGTAAAGCATATAGAATATTTAATAAGAAAACATTTACTATTGAAGAATCATTACATGTTAAATTTGATGAATCCTTGACCAAGCCTATTTTTAATACTTCACATGATGATGATAATATCATAGATACTCCTATTGATAATACTTTTATATCTTCTGATGATACTAACATTTCTAATGTTGATGAGCTCCTACCGAGTTACCTAAAGCATATGTTGAAGTAAGGAATCATCCACTTGATTTGGCTATTGGAGATATAAACAAGGCGTTCGACGAGATCCAATTAAACTACATGACACAAATTGCTTTCATATCACTCATTGAACCGAAGAATATCAAAGAA
Source organism: Agave tequilana (assembly GCA_038442645.1). Taxonomy (NCBI): domain Eukaryota; kingdom Viridiplantae; phylum Streptophyta; class Magnoliopsida; order Asparagales; family Asparagaceae; genus Agave; species Agave tequilana. The sequence goes on from JAVJIF010012467.1 coordinate 116,056, forward strand.
GCATGTGCAGATGATTTTTGGACAATTGTAATGCAAGAAGAGTTGAATCATTTTGTCAGAAATGATGTTTGGAATCTTATACAACGTCCTACTGATCATCCAGTCATCGGTACCAGATGGTCTTTAAGAACAAACTTGATGAATTAGGTCAAGTTATTAAGAACAAAGCAAGGTTAGTAGCACAAAGATACAATCAAGAAGAAGGTATTGATTTTGATGAAACTTATGCATCAGTAGCTAGGCTTGAATCAATTCGTATTTTACTTGCTTTTTCTTGCTTTATGAATTTCAAACTTTATCAAATGGATGTTAAAAGTGCCTTTTTAAATGATTTTATTAAGAAAACTGTTTATGTTGAACAACCTCCAGGTTTTGAACATGAAAAATTTCCAAACCATGTTTTTAAACTTAGAAAGCTTTATATGGTTTAAAACAAGCACCCCGTGCTTGGTATGATAGATTAAAAGTTTTCTTTTAAATTCAAATTTTAAGATGGGAAGAGCAGATACAACTCTCTTTATTAAACATGTTAATAAAGATATCTTAATTATTCAAATATATGTTGATGATATTTTATTTGGATCTACTAACTATAATTTTTGTCAAGAATTTTCTAAGACTATGCAGAGTGAATTTGAGATAAGCCACATGGGCGAACTTACTTACTTTCTCTCGGTCTGCAAATAAAGCAAATGAATGATGGAATCTTCATTTTCCATTGCAAGTATGCAAAGGAACTTCTGAAAAGATTTGGTATGAAAAATTCTGGTCATAAGAATACTCCCATGAGTACTACTACATTCCTAGACAAAGATGAAAATGGTAAGAATGTTGATCAGAAACTATATCGAGGTATGATTGATTCTTTACTATATATTACTTCAAGTAGACCTGATATTATGTTCAGTGTTTGCTTATGTGCTAGATATCAATCAAATCCTAAGGAATCACATTTTAAAGCAGTGAAAAGGATTTTTTGATATATTAATAACACAATCAATTATGGCTTATTTTATCCAAAATCAAGCACATTTGATTTACTATCATATAGTGATGCTGATTTTGCTATATTAAATTTGATCGGAAGAGTACTAGTGGTACTTGTCACTTTTTGGGACATTCACTAGTATTATGGTTCAGTAAAAGCAAGATTCTGTATTATTATCAACAACCGAAGCAGAATATATTGCCGCTAGTGTTGCATGTGCTCAAATGTTATGGATGAAACAAACCTTATTTGATTATGGCATGTCTATCACAAACTCACCTATTATGTGTGATAATATCAGTGCTATTAACCTATCTAAAAATCAAGTTCATCATTCACGTACTAAGCATATTGATATTACACATCATTTTCTATGTGATCATGCTTTAAATGTGATATTTCTCTAAATTTTTTATCAACTGATAATCAAATTGCAGATATTTTTACAAAATCTCTTAAAAGAAGATATTTTTATGAGATTTCGAAGAGATTGGGTATTTGCAATATTTCTGATCTT